>JBBPBX010103408.1:0-11888 GCA_038048925.1 Garcialebias charrua | reverse complement strand
GCTATGGCCTGTGTTGGTTTTGTGAACAAGACTCGCCCCGAATGATGACTTGGGATCAAGTTTTCTGGGAGTCCTCCCAGAAATGGAATGCTTAGTTCAAAATCATGAAAATCAGTAGAGATCAACCATCCTAGCTGTGAGCGCTTTGGGATCAGTACCTCTTCTGTGCTCGTGTTACACACAGCGACAGTCGTGGTTCTGCCGTCGAGGGTCACTTGGCATGTGGCCTCCATGGACAGTCCTAAGTTGAAAAACATAGGAGATGGTTGAAAGCATGCCTGTTTTGTTCTAATAGCCTGTCCTTTCATGATGTGAATCATCACCGGCTTGTTCATAACCTGAGGTGGCACCACAGTGTTATGGCTGTTAGCAACCTGGCAGACCTCTGGAATGGTCTGTCCAGCCTTAAGGTTCTCTGTGGTTAACACAGGAGAGTCCTTCGTGGCTGTATCTAGTGACCACAGTGCATTGTTGTTGACGTCCACTCGGACACCTAATCTTACCAAAATGTCGGAGCCTATGTAGGTTGTATGTGGTAAGTTCGGGACCACGAGGAACGGGTGATCCAGTTCTCGTTGGTTCCAGATTAGTTTAAGGTCAATGATCCCTTTAGCAGTCATTACCTGTTTATCGTTGGGGTCTAACGGGAAGCGGAAAGCCTTTTTGTTCATTCCGAGACCCAACTGTTTCTTAACCAAGGTTCCAAAGAAAGCTTGGCTGATCGCTGATTTCTCCGTCCAAGGGGACAGAACAGCATCATCGGTGTGGGATCCTTGAATCTCAACACCTTTGACTACCTGTGGTAGGTAGTGTTCGGTGAGTGCCAACTGTTTCAGCTCGCAGAGGGGGCTCTCTTGTTGGACCTCTACTGCCTCACCTGTAGTTGGAGGTTCACCCACAGGGATTGTGCTCTCGTCTGAGCATTCCCTTTTGCCTTCCGCGGTACCTGCCGTTAGACGGTCAGTGTTACTCTGTGTAGGCATATCGATCGGCAGTGGTTGACTCACTCTGGTCCACATTGTCTGATCGCCATAATCTATAACCGCGTCGAAGCGGTTTATAAAGTCTTGGCCAACCAAAAATGGGCATGAGTCAACGGTGGACACGTATACCGGGTGGTATAGTGTCGTCTCACCAATCTGCATGTGAACCATTGCTATAGCTGTTAGGGTTGTACTCGTCTCCGAGAGACCCTGCAAAACTATAGCACATTCTCTGAGGGGTATTTCCCTGTCAACACCGCTAGCGGCCAGCCGCAGCTCTTCTAACAGTGTGGGTGACATAACGGATATGTCTGCCCCACCATCCAAGAGGGCCTCTTTTCTGAGGATCCCTTCCAACGTGATGGACAGGTAAGCCTTCTTAGCGGGCCCCTTTCTGATAATGTCACACAGGAACTCACCAGGTTGTCTCCGACGTTTATCACGCCTACCCCTGACTGTGTGACCTTCATTTATCAGTACTGTTAGTGCAGACACACATGGGTCTGACTGTTCAGTTCGTGGCGAGCCACTTTCAACGGTGAGTGAGCTTTCCCCCCCTTTTTCTGACGAGGGGTGCTCAGGCTCCGTAACAATGAAGTCATGGTTACAGTCAACGTTCTGTTGACTGTCACATTCTGGACTGTCAACGATTCGACTGTCATTACCCTGATTGTCAGCATCCTGGCCACCAATGTCTTGGTGACTGCCAGCAACTGTGGCATTGTTGTTGTTAGAATGTTCAGAGTTACTATCAATGATAGTGCTACACATCACACCGGGTTTGTTCTCATTTTTAGTATTTTCCCACGTGTCGAACATCTGACGTATTTCCTCCTTGACTTCTGGGGACAGAGGGCTACGGCCTTTCCTCCGGGACTTCTGCGATTTTTTGTCTGTCTCGGACTGTTCAGTTTGAGGGGTAGGGGGAGCAGGTCCACGGCGTGGGGGCCCCTTCCGGGCCCAGACTGGCTTCGGGTGTCCCCTCTGGGACCACCCTTGGTTCGGGGGTTCCTGCTGGGACCACCCTTGGTTATATGGGTTACCCTTGTACCCATAATCTTTACTCGTTGGACGCGCACCCCCCTTTTGATCCTTTTGTTCACCCTCCGTGTTTTGCTTGAGCCACCTTGGGTTTTTCCTCAAGCGGACACCCCCACTTTGTGGTTTGTCAGGGTGAAAGGTCTGTTTCTTTTCGCCTGTCGGTGGATAGGGAGCTGGTGCTCGCGTCCCTTCCAGTTCCAGCGATTGGGAGTCGGCTCTCGCACTCGTGAACACCTCTACGGGTGTTCTGCATTCCATGCGGGCCTCGAAAACATTTACGGCGCATTGTTTCATTTCCTTGATGGTCTTGTCTCTGAAATTAGCCATCACTTGAACTGACTCTTTTATATCAGGGTGGAGGTTTTTACCGAAAAGGTATTTAAAACCTACGTCGTCCTCCATGCCCGGTTCATTGCGATTACCAAAGAAAGCCTGGAACATTCTCTGGTAATATGCCTGTGGATGCTCCTTCTTACCTTGCACGACCTTCTCGGCATCAGGGTAGCCACCAGGCCCCATGTTTGGAGTGAACTCTCGTATAAGAGTATCACGCAACAGTTTGTAATCTGTTTTTATGGCGTCCGGTTGGCGAACAATGAAGTTATATACAGGCCAGTCTGCGGTGAGCCTGATCAGCGCAATTTTATCCTCAGCAGTAGCATTTGGAAAATTACCCAGCTGGAAATCAAGAGAGTCTAGGTAGTTCTTTGTATAGATTGAACCCAACGGCCCTGGCTCAAAGCGTTGAATGTATCTAGAAAGCTTCTGGAGTTCAGGTATTGGAATAGAAAGTTTAGCATCATTGCTATTCCCATTTACCTGTGATCCATGTGCAGGTGTTGATGTTGAGGACGCAAGTCCCTGCTCCGACTGGCGGGTCTTAACAGGTACGGTGAGCTGTTCTGCATCACCGCGTGGAGGTGGTGGGGGTGGTGGTGTGATGCCTTGAGAATGCTTTGCCACAACATCCACCCACCTCTCCCTTTCTTTAAAGAGGTTTTCTTTAGTTAAGGTCAGTTCCACCTTACTTTCAGTCAATTCTCTGCGTAAACAATCAACTGCAGTTTGTAGCGCTGTGCACTGTTCACTGAGTTTTCTATTTTCCTCGAATTGAGTGCTCTCTTTTAGTTGTTCTTTTAATTTATCATACTCTATTTTCAACATTGTGCACCGGGTGTGGGCTTCTTCTCTTTTTTCCTTGTTCTCTTGTAGATCTTTAGACATCGATTGTACCTGTTGCTGTAATATTTCATTCTCTCTGATAGAATCGTCATATTTTTGTCCTCTGGACCGAATGTTTTCTTCATATGAATGTGTTTGCAACAGTATTTCATTGTTTAAACGTTCAATCTCTGTATTTGTCGTTTTCTTGTATGACACAAACTCTGAAGTGGTACCTTCGTGTTTAGTTTTCTCATCAGCCAGTTTATTTTTTTCATCAGCCAGTTCATCCTCAAGGTCCCCACTCTTATACAGTTCATGGTCCAGTCTGGTCTTCAACAGAAAGGCCAATTTGACAGTACGGTCGGCGCTGAGCTTTTTTCCACCTTTTTTGATTATGCCTGTTGCTAGACTTTCTAACTCTGTGTCCAGAGTCGGGGTGTCCATTGCTGCTACCTCCTCACCATACTTCACGAGTGTTTTCATTAGCAGTTTTAAGGCATTATCAACACAATCTGTGTCCTCTGACTCAGACTCTGAATCCTCCTGCGCTGGGATTTTCTCCTCAACCGGCGCTGGAGTTTGCTCACCATCAGCATCCTCCAAGGATGAGGATGGAACAACTTCATCTGATTGTTTATCCATATTTGTTTTGAGTCTGTAAAAATCAACAAGCTGGTACATGCAGGTGTTATTCGAAAAAGAAATTCGTTATCAAATTAACCTCACTGTTGTAAACGTACACAGAAAAACGTTAAAAATGCTATTTTTAACCAAAAGTGTACAGTGTATGCCAATGCTGTTTAAAATTTTGAATGTGGAAATGCTCTGCTCTCCATCAACTTTTCTTTTTTATTTAATCTGAAAATTAAATAAAAGATGCTTTTTTGAGTGTTATTTTAAATCTCTTCAGTATTTAAAATGAGCATCAATTGTTCGTCTGTACCTCTGTTTTCAAAAATTCTTTATTTAAAATAAACAGGAGTTTTTGTTTGTGTACAGAACAATTTTAAAGCTGGTAATTTTCACCATAAAAAATGCTGACTTTATGATGTGTTGAGAGAAAACTCATCTATTAACGTCCAGCAGGGGGCAGCGTCGCGTATGTTATCACGAAGCGACTGAGTTTAAATCAGTACATGGAAAGAAAACAACCTATTAGGGTTAGTTTTCAGTAAGAACGTGATAATTGCTCGAACCGCTTTCTTGTCAGAGACAAGTTTATGTTGCTAGACAGTGTTGATGGCTTCAGATGAGTGTTTAAGTGTGTGTTCGTGTGTGAACGAGTGTGAGCCAGCGAGTGTGACCTGTCACTCAAAGTGCGGCACCTGGAAGTGACGACAAAAATGGGCGGGCCAACGCAGCGTGCGTAGCGCGTCACCAGCTTCAGTGCTTGCGAGGCGGAGCTCGCTACAACATACGTGGCGTCAACAAATCAATCACAGCGTCAGTAGTTCATTCTACAAGCATACATGGCGAATGTAGATCCTTACCTTCGACCAATGTCGTGCCGGAAATGACGACAAAGTGGGCTGGTCGCAACGGCGTGCGACGTGATTGACAGCTCACAACAGCGAATCAGCGTTCGCCACAAGAGTGATTGACAGCACACAACAGCGAATCAGCGTTCGCTACAAGAGTGATTCACAGCACTCGTATCATCCAATCACAGCTCATAAACGGACATGAGACACGTCTTCTTAACGTTAGCTTAGCACAACAGAATACAACTTCATAGACTCTTAAAAACAACTCAAACGCTACAATTTAACTTCCCAAAATGCTGAAACATGCGGCGCACATCTAGACAGGCCAACTTAGTCACGCTCAGTAACCCAGCACTGCAGCTGTTGAACAACACGGACTCTCGCGGAGTCACTCCAGGTCGGTTCCGGTCCACGTTAGAGGAGCAGAAAACTCGGGTCAGAACCCATTAACCGACACGTTCTAACAGTATATGCTGCTTCGACCTTCTTTAAAATGTAAAAATACCACAACAGCAATCTTGTAGATGTTAAATTAGCTTCCAGGGCAGGCAGTTTGACTCGGCGATCAAACAACAAAGTTCTGTACCGGAGTGTGTGCTTGAACTGGGTCGAAGCCGAACCAGAACTCCCACAGACCACGGCTGACAAAAACTTCACCTGAATGCTTCCAACAGCGCTTGCAGTGTTGAAACGAATAACAATCCCTCAGCCTCAAATGATAAAAACACGCAGAATCTGCCTGCTTTGAACACTTCCAGCCAAAATTATTATCCTCAGAGTTTAAAACTTGGATCCTTTTATGCAAACATGACGTTACAAGTTCATGACTGAGACCACAGATTTATCAATAAACTTTTAGAAGCCGATACGAGGCCACCAGATGTAAGAATTAAAGTGGAGGTCAATATTAATACTGACCTCTTTATCCTTAATTAATCTACTTATTCAGATTGAATAGTAAATTCACGGATTCTCTTCTTTTTCAGTTTATTCAATATTTCTGTGATCTTTATGATGGATAAATAAACAGAGCCATTAAGTGACAAAGACGTTAACTTAGTTTGATATGTCAAAGAGACACTATCATTTATTTAGAATAAATCAACTAAATTAACACCATTACACTTGATTGACATGATTTCACTTTCTTTCAATTTAAAACGTCAGCACACTTAAATTCAACACAACAGACATAAATATTGGATGTTAACATATTTAGTCTGTGGGCTCTTTTAGCTTAAAAATATAGTTTCCAGCTTAGATAGAGAGGGGAAAGAGTAGGAGGAATAAGAGGTTGGAGAGATTAAGTTATTTATCTCGAGTGTAACCAGAGATGACACATTCCATCCGACTTCGGCTAAATCCCAGGTACGTTTGTAAACCGCTCTTTACCTTTTGACGATGCGTCTGATAAAGATATTGCCAGCCTCCCAGGTGCACGGAGTCCTTCCGGCCCTCGTACGTCTGAACTGGTCGTTTACTTCCAACGTCTCCTCGGATCCGCGTCAGCCGTCAGAAACATGTGGCAGCTTCTGGCTGACTTCAAGACGAGATGTTTCTCAAAGGAAGTTCATTAAGAACTTTGGAGCTTTTGCTCGGGGAACTGGATGGAGACGTCCATCAGTTCTAGCTGACAAGTTAGTCTTTGGCTCTTGACCAAGCTTGACCAGCTGCAAGGCAGAGAGCTTTCAGGTCTCCGTCCATTCAAACTCTTTGTCCATTCAAAGACTGAAGCGTTTCCGCACAGTTAGAACTTAAAAGCAGGAACACAGAGAGGAGTTCACTTGCTTTATCAAACCCAAGGTTACAAGCCAGCAGCAGAGAGAAATGTTTAGGAAAAAAGACAGATAACGCTGGAGCCCTGCTCATCAGACTGTCTCTGAGTTTCTAAACAAAACCGTCCGGTCTCTGTGACCCGAAGGCTTCACCTTTAAACACAGCAGTGAAGACAGTAATTAACACATTTCAGAATAACACAGCATAAAAGCACATATCATGAAAATGAGAAAAGTTATTCTTGATTACATTAGAATAAAATCAAGATATAGAAATAGTCTCTTTTAGTGACTATATGTCCTCAGATTATAACTAATGGAATAATTGTGTTAAATGTCCTGCTTTACTGAGAGGTCAGTAAAGGTCATCACTGGACAGTTCAAAAGTACACAGGTGTCTTAAAAGTGGACAAGGTCATGTCCACTACAGGGTTGAGAAATGGTTGTAAAAAAAAAAAAAGAACTATTTGTATTCATGTTTCTTGAAATTGCGAAGTCAGAGCGCTGAAGAAAAATATAAAAAGTATAAAAATAAATTAGTAGGGATTATAAGGAAACATAAGAAAGAATATTATAGTAAATTATTAGATAAAAGTAATGGTGATATGAAAGCAACATGGCGAGTAATGAATAGTGTTCTGAAGAATCATAAAGCAAAAACTGGTATTTCAAAATATTTTGTAAAAGACAACGATGAAGTTCATGATGAAAATGAAATTGTAAATGGATTTAATCAATATTTTGTGAATGTTGGATCAAGCCTTGCAGCTAAAATACCAAAAGTAGATAATAATGTGATCCATTCAATTACAGGTTGTGCAAATAGTATTTTTCTAAATGGAACTAACAAAGAGGAAATAATGAATGTAGTAAAAAATCTTACAGACAAGAGATCAAAAGACTGGGTGGACATGGATATGATGTTTGTAAAGGACATAATGAGCCATGTTATTGAGCCGTTTACATATATATGTAATTTATCATTTTCAACAGGAATATTTCCAGATAATATGAAAGTAGCTAAGGTAGTTCCTCTTTTTAAAAATGGTGATAAATGTGTGTTCAACAATTATAGACCTATATCCTTGTTACCACAGTTTTCAAAAATTCTTGAAAAACTATTTGTGAACAGACTAGATCAATTTATAGATAAACAAAATATTCTAAGCAACAGTCAGTATGGGTTTAGAGCAAAAAACTCTACATCAATGGCTCTCATGGAATTAATGGAACAAATAACTACTGCTGTCGATCAAAAACAATATTGTATCAGTATTTTTGTTGATTTAAAAAAAGCATTTGATACTATTGATCACACCATTCTCCTTGAAAAATTGAACAAATATGGTATTAGAGGACCAGCATTACAGTGGGTATCTAGCTACTTGAAAGATAGGAAACAATTTGTACAAATAAATGATGTAAGATCTGACCTCTGTAATATCACATGTGGAGTTCCCCAAGGCTCTGTACTTGGACCAAAGCTATTTATTTTATATGTGAATGACTTGGTAAATGTGTCAGGACTCCTTAAATGTGTACTTTTTGCTGATGATACCACATTTTTCTGTTTAGGTGAAGATATAGAACAAATGTTGGAATTGATAAAGACAGAATTTGTCAAGATACAAACTTGGTTTAAAATAAATAAATTATCATTAAATCTAGAAAAAACTAATTACATGATATTCAGTAATAAAAAGAAAACTGTTTTTTTTTTTTTTTTTTTTTCCCATTTATAGATGGCCTCCCTTCACACCTTATAGCCATCCTCTCACTCCAATATGTATTTTTTTTTATTTTTTTTAATAGAGAGAAAGAAAGAAAAGAGAAAGTGAGACAACAAAACAACAATTATCCACAAAAAGAGCACAAGGCAAACACACCAAACCTCCGTCCACAATCCTGCAAAGCACATGACAGAACACAGCAACGAAACATACAAGCATAAAGACTGATAATATTCATGACCTTGCATTAGATTTCTATATATAAACATACCCATACCTACAAATATATATACAGTATACATACATATATATTTATATTCATTTATATACCCATCTACATATATCTACATATACATCCCTGCATCCATTTGTGTGTGGTTGTGAGCATGCATAAGTGAATAAGGTTCCTCCAATAGAACATTTAGTAGCGATTGTGAAGCATCAGAGATCTGTCCCCCCAAAGCCCGAGACAGACGAAAGGGCGATCAAAGCCCAAGACCTCAGGAAGGACCCCGAGCCCAGAGTCCCCAGGACCACCCGAACAGGACGAGCCACTCGTCCACTCCCCAGATCCGACCAAGGGGAAGAACCGGACGAACCCCACCAGGGACCACACACAATGACCCCCCGGGGTCAACAGCGACAAATGCACAGGCCCCCGCCAGAGCCCGCTGCACCGACGTAGCCCCAGGGCCGGACACCGATGCTCGGGCACCGGGGACGCCCACCCCTCAGGCCCAGACCCGACAGGACCAGAGGACCCGAGCCCCGCCAGGCAGCCACCAGGCCGAGCCGACCAACGCCCAAGCGCCCAGCCCCAGATAGTGAGGGTCCCAAGCACGCCCGCAGGCAGAGGAACACCCACCAGGGGGCCACGTGGCAGGAGCGCGACACTAGGTAGCCTCAGAAGTATCAGAGAGGGGGCAGTCCAAGTCCCAGCCTGACACTTAAACATTCATACACAGACACACTCATTTAGACCCACCCTCATCCTCACCCTCAGTCATAGAAAGACAAACAATAACGACACGTTCCATTCATAATCCCGAAGCACACTCTATACCCCCCAGGTCCAAGACATGTACCTGCTCCCTACATGGGGCAGCCCACATCCAAACCCAGGAGGTAGGCCCATTCATTCTGGGGTGGAGAGTAGCAGACATCCAAGATCCGGCCCACCCCGCGCCCCGCCGACAGGACAGGGCAGGACACTCGAGCCCAAGCAGCCCCAGAGGGAGCGCACCGCCAGTCCCGCCCACGGCAAACTCGCAGGCCCCGAACCCCCCCACACCCCAGCACAACCCCTGACGGCCCACCCCCAGAATGTCCGCCAGGCAACCAGGGGGGTAAGAGAAAAATAAATAAATAATATATATATATATATAAATACATAAATAAATAAAATTGAAATTAACAAATCAAGACCCCGACACACACACCCCCGTCCCCAAATGTATTGTTGGTGAGTGTTGTTCTAAAGTGTACTTAAAAAAGGAAAGAGAAGGAGCAAAGGCTGGCACTGTACCAGTTTCCCCTCCACTCCAACTCTAACCCAAGCCCTAATTGTCTAAATGCATAATGTTGAGTGAGCACAGGCATGGGGGCGAGAGTGATGTCATCCCGCCACCCATAACAATGTGCTCACTCCATTCCCTATATGTGACTTTTATGAAGAAGTTTATGAATGAATGTCTAAAGTGTATATAAAATTGAGTCCCAGGTGTTCTGAACAACAGAGATGTAGAACCATTGCAGCACACCCGAGACTCAAATTCCCTACATGTATTAATTTAAGATGAAGAGGGCGGAGGTGCGTGTTGAGGGATGGGGAGAAAAATATCTGCAGGAACAGTGCTCCCACAGCGAGTCAGCTCCCCCGCTGACCCTGCGTACCCCCCCAGCTCGCCAAGGTCCACCCAAGGAGCGAGGAAAAAGAAACACCTCTCCGACCGCCAGGCCATTGAGCCAAGACCAGAGAGGGACACGGCCCCGAGGGCCGCCAACAGCAGAACCAACAGCCCACACCCACCAGGGCCGCCGTGACCCCTGCGAACCGCAGTCAGCCCGCCGCCCTAGAGGACACAAAATCCCACATGGACGACACGGCCAAGAGCGCCCGCCCAACCGCCGACAGAGCCAGGAAGCACCAAGAACAGGCCCCAACCAGGGCCCGCACACCGGCCAAGCATAGTCCAAGACCATCATCAAGGACATCCACTCAATCCCCACCCCAGAAGAAATACTACACCCACCCTTCATATTAACAACTTTCAGAACACATAACACATTAGACACCCAGGCTGGGTTTGCCCGCCCCCTCCCATTGGCCACCAGTCACGCCCCCAGACACCCACCCCCCAGCATATGAACCCCCAACCCACCAGCGAGCCGAGGGCCCCCGGCTCCACTCAGCCTTATATATTTGACAGGCACAATAAAGTATCAGCGCATTTAATCAATCATAACACGCTGAATAGTAATCCTGTTGTCACATATTTAAATTTTAGGCATACAGCAAATAAAACTGCATGTATAGAAACGTATAGTTTAGCATATTTAAATAATTTTGGTGGAATACAATACTTATGGATGACATGTTTAGCAAGACACAACCAAAGAAGATGCAATTTATTCACACACACATTATGTATACATATTCAGATACTGTAATTATATATATATATATATATATATATATATATATATATATATATATATATATATATATATATATATATTCAGATAAGCATATATGTAACTATATATATAACTACTGTATACAGTATATATAACTAGAAAACACTACAGTCACCCATCAAAATACATTACGTTATCAGTTGAAATTATTGAAGTCTTATGATTTAGTTAATTATAATATTTTGCAGGTTATGTATAATGCTCATAAAAATGTATTACCTTTGAACATCCAATCACATTTTGTTAAGAGGGAACGTAGTTACAATCTGAAGGGATTAATGTTTTTTAAAACCTAAAATTCAAATAAATTTAAAGGACAGATGTACTTCAGTCCAAGGAATACGATTATGGAATACTATGAATAGTGATTGTAAAAACGCTGGCTCTATTAATTTGTTTAAAATAATGATAAAAAATTGTTAAAGAAATATGAAATTCTATAATTTGTATTTATAAGAGCTGCTGTTTAGGAGCTGAAGTTTTTGTTTTGTTATTATTTGAAACTATTATTATTATAGTTAATATATTTTTTTAATGGAGCAGATATAAGATTTTTTCTCCTTTCTGCTACCTTTCATTTTATTTGATATGTATTTTTTGTATGTGAATTTGTTTGTTTTGAAATGAAATTACTATTGTCAAAAGATTATATGTACAATAAAAATAAAATGCAAATACAATGAAATGAAAAGCAGCTGAGAGAAGAGAAAAATCTGCCCCTTTAATAAGTAATTTATGTTACACTTTATATTATATGAATTATAATGAATGAATTCAAACACCCTCCCCCAGGACCACAAAGAATATAAAAAATTTACATAGCCTCTCATTTTTTATTAGTTTTTAGGCTATTTGGAGCCAACAAAGATTTTCAACAACACACATACACATTATATACACTATATACATTTTTTCCTAGTAAGGCACTAAAAGCCTTTAAAAAGAATGGTTTTGCACGTTTTTTTTTTCTTGTGTTGCCACTCTGTAATTGTGTCATTTTCAGTTTGGCAATGT
>JBBPBX010103407.1:0-11888 GCA_038048925.1 Garcialebias charrua | reverse complement strand
AGAACTAAAATGTACCTTGGTATTCGTGTTTAAAGGAAGTTGATCGTGCTTCTGGCTACCTGCGATCTCCTGACTCTGGACGTGTTCACATGACATCTGTAAGAGATCATTTATACTTATATTTAGAGGAAATTCTACATTTTGATGATAGCTGCTGTCACATGTAAACCAATAAACATTACATGATTGTTTGTTTTTGGCCCAAGTATCCATCTCACATAAAGGAAAGATAAATGGACAGAGTATTTACAAAACTCCTCTCATGATAGGTGGACTAAGATGAAATTAAAATTAGCTGAATGAAAGAAAACTATAAATTAAAAAACTGTGACTAATAATATTGAAGTCATACTTAACAATCCCTGCATTATTTATATAATTGATATCTATGTCATATACATACACACAAATATACATATATACATGTATATAAGCATATCATAAATGCATATTCATGTACTGTACAGTGTATATACATATATGCATATAAATGTATATATGCATATCAGATAGACATATACATGTAAATATAACATGTTCTACTAAAATTGTGTGTGTTTGTGTGTGTGACTGTTTTGTGGTTTTAATGGACAGTGGTTTGTTAGGACAACAATACGCTACTTTCAAATGGCTTTAACTCAGCCATCATTATACATAGAGAGTCGAAATTTGGTGAGGTAGTAGCTGAGGACATTATCTATCATGTACGGAATCCAAATCAAAAATCCAAGATGGCCGACAAAGTAAAACATTAAAAAACTGTAAAAATTCAAGATGGCCGCCAACGCTACATTCAAATGGCTTTAACTCAGCCATCTTTATTCATAGAGAGCTGAAATTTGGTGAGGTTGTAGCTAAGGGAATCCTCTATCATGTACGGAATCCAAATCAAAAATCCAAGATGGCAGACAAAGCAAAACATTAAAAATACTGTAAAATCCAAGATGGCCACCAACGCTACTTTCAAATGGCTTTAACTTAGCCATTATTATACATAGAGAGCCGAAATTTGGTGAGGTTGTAGCTGAGGGAATCCTCTATCATGTACGGAATCCAAATCAAAAATCCAAGATGGCCGACAAAGCAAAACATTAAAAATACTGTAAAATCCAAGATGGCCAACAACGCTACTTTCAAATGGCTTTAAATCAGCCATATTTATTCATAGAGAGCCGAAATTTGGTGAGGTTGTAGCTATGGACATTCTTTATCATGCATTAGGTGAAGCGGCCATTTTGATTGAATATGCAAATTAGGTGAAGTGGCCATTTTGGTTCAATATACAAGGCAGTTAATTGCCTTGCGAAGTAAGTCAATGCATGTATTGTTACCATTTTGGTTCTACAATTTAAGTAGACAAGTTAGCCATTTTGATTTAATAAGCACATTAGGTAAAGCGGCCATTTTGATTAAACATTCAAGTCATAACGGCCATTTTGGCATTCACACATGCATTTTCTCAGGAAATGCAATCTAGTTGTGTGAATGCCAACATAGGCATTCACACTATAGTGATTGTGTTTATATTTATTATTGTGTGAATGCCACATAGGCATTCACACTATAGTGATTGTGTTTATATTTATTATTGTGTGAATGCCACATAGGCATTCACACTATAGTGATTGTGTTTATATTTATTATTGTGTGAATGCCACATAGGCATTCACACTATAGTGATTGTGTTTATATTTATTATTATTATTATTATAGTTACTATCCTGATTCCGTACGTTTTTTGGCACGCTACTCCTCCTACAGTTTTTGTGCTATTTCAACAATTCATATATCAAAATGTTCAGCTCATTTAGGACATGGGTGCTATGACTTTTGGTATTGGTGCAACTTTAGCTTTTTGAAATATTCAGCCTTTTCGGCCATTTTTTCCCCATTGAAAATGAATGGAGCTCATTTTACATCCTTGATATCTTTGGAACTCTTTACAATATTTCACTACTCCTTTCACATTTAGGACCAGGTCAGCTTCCTTCAGCTACCTTGTACAATTTTTTTAAAATATTTCAGCTACTTTCAGCTAATTTCAGCTGTTTTTTCAACTGCTTTGCGCTCTTTTCAGCTTTATGCAGCTTACTTCAACATTTTTGTACTTCTACTGACTTATTTCTGCTAATTTCAGATCATTATGCTCCTTTCAGATAATTTTTGAAAGATTAAGATATTTTAGCTATTTTAGCTACTATTTAGCTGTTTTATGATAATTTCAGCTTTTTCAGCTATTTCAACAATTTTTTTTAATCAATCCAACTTTTTTCAGCCTAATTCAGCAAAACCATGCTCTACCAACTTCCTTCTGGTAATTTAAGATTGTTTCTGCTTGTTTTAGCTGTTGTTCAGCTGTTTTTGGCCAATTTCAGCTTTATTCAGATATTTTCAACTTTATTTTGCTTATTTCTACTTATTTCAGATTTTTTTCAATTTCAGATTGTTTCAGATACTTCATATTATGCTGCTTTGTGCTTATTTCTGCTAGTTTCAGCTTCTTCTGCTATTTTAGCTACTATTAAGCTGTTTTTATGCTAATTTAGGCTTGTTTCAACAAATTTTACATTATTTGAACTCATTTCAACTTTTTCCAGCCTAATTCTACAAAAATGTACTCTCTCTACTAATTTCTAAGACATTTAAGCTTCTTTCTGCTATTTCGGATAATATTCAGCTTTTTTAGCTATCTTAAGCTTTTTTCAGATAATTTCAACTTTATTTTGCTTATTTTTGCTTATTTCAGATTTTTTCAGATTTCAGATGGTTTCAGATATTTCAGATTATTCACAATTATGCTATTTCTAATTACTTCAGATAATTTAAGCTTATTTCTGCTATTTTAGATAATATTCAGCTGTTTATGCTATCTTTAGCTTTTTTCAGATAATTTCCACTTTTTTTGCTTATTTCAGATTATTTCAGATTTCAGATTGTTTAAGATGTTTCAGATTATTCCCAATTAAGCTCTTACTAAATCCTGCTGCTAATTTAAGCTTATTTCTGCTGTTTTAGATAATATTCAGCTGTTTTTGACCAATTTCAGCTGATGGCCGCCCACGCTACTTTCAAATGGTTATAACTCGACCATCTTTATACATAGAGAGCTGAAATTTGGTGAGGTTGTAGCTGAGGACATTATCTATCATGTATGGAATCCAAAAAAAAAATCCAAGATGGCCGACAATGCAAAAAAGTAAAAATACTATAAAATTGTCAATTTTAGTGATATTGAGCTGAAACTTGGTGTAGTGATAGCTGAGAATGTTTCCTATCAAATGCTATATCAAAATCAAAAATCCAAGATGGCCGCCAACGCTACTTTCAAATGGCTTTAACTCAGCCATCATTATACATAGAGAGCCGAAATTTGGTGAGGTTGTAGCTGAGGGCATTATCTATCATGTACGGAATCCAAATCACAAATCCAAGATGGCCGACAAAGTAAAACATTAAAAAACTGTAAAAATCCAAGATGGCCGCCAACGCTACATTCAAATGGCTTTAACTCAGTCATCTTTATTCATAGAGAGCTGAAATTTGGTGAGGTTGTAGCTGAGGGAATCCTCTATCATGTACGGAATCCAAATCAAAAATCCAAGATGGCCGACAAAGCAAAACATTAAAAATACTGTAAAATCCAAGATGGCCGCCAACGCTACTTTCAAATGCTTTAACTCAGCCATCATTATACATAGAGAGCCGAAATTTGGTGAGGTTGTAGCTGAGGGAATCCTCTATCATGTACGGAATCCAAATCAAAAATCCAAGATGGCCGACAAAGCAAAACATTAAAAATACTGTAAAATCCAAGATGGCCACCAACGCTACTTTCAAATGGCTTTAAATCAGCCATATTTATTCATAGAGAGCCGAAATTTGGTGAGGTTGTAGCTATGGACATTCTTTATCATGCATTAGGTGAAGCGGCCATTTTGATTGAATATGCAAATTAGGTGAAGTGGCCATTTTGGTTCAATATACAAGGTAGTTAATTGCCTTGTGAAGTAAGTCAATGCATGTATTGTTACCATTTTGGTTCTACAATTTAAGTAGGCAATTTAGCCATTTTGATTTAATAAGCACATTAGGTAAAGCGGCCATTTTGATTGAACATGCAAGTTGTGTGAAGCGGCCATTTTGGCATTCACACATGCATTTTCTCAGGAAATGCAATCTAGTTGTGTGAATGCCACATAGGCATTCACACTATAGTGATTGTGTTTATATTTATTATTATTATTATGTTACTATCTTGCTTCCGTACGTTTTTTGGCACGCTACTCCTCCTACAGTTTTTGTGCTATTTCAACAATTCATATATCAAAATGTTCAGCTCGTTTAGGACATGGGGCTATGACTTTTGGTGTTGGTGCAACTTTAGCTTTTTGAATTATTTAGCCTTTTCGGCCATTTTTTTCCCATTGAAAATGAATGGAGCTCTTTTTTCATCCTTGATATCTTTGGAACTCTTTACAATATTTCACTACTCCTTTCACATTTTGGACTAGCTTAGCTTCCTTCAGCTTCCTTGTACATTTTTTTTTAAATATTTCAGCTACTTTCAGCTAATTTCAGCTGTTTTTTCAACTGCTTTGTGCTCTTTTCAGCTTTATGCAGCTTACTTCAACATTTTTGTACTTCTACTGACTTATTTCTGCTAATTTCAGATCATTATGCTCCTTTCAGCTAATTTTTGAAAGATTGAGATATTTTAGCTATTTTAGCTACTATTTAGCTGTTTTATGCTAATTTCAGCTTTTTCAGCTATTTCAACAATTTTTTTTAATCAATCCAACTTTTTTCAGCCTAATTCAGCAAAACCATGCTCTACCAACTTCCTTCTGGTAATTTAAGATTGTTTCTGCTTGTTTTAGCTGTTGTTCAGCTGTTTTTGGCCAATTTCAGCTTTATTCAGATATTTTCAACTTTATTTTGCTTATTTCTACTTATTTCAGATTTTTTTCAATTTCAGATTGTTTCAGATACTTCATATTATGCTGCTTTGTGCTTATTTCTGCTAGTTTCAGCTTTTTCTGCTATTTTAGCTACTATTAAGCTGTTTTTATGCTAATTTAGGCTTGTTTCAACACATTCTATATTATTTGAACTCATTTTAACTTTTTCCAGCCTAATTCTG
This sequence comes from Garcialebias charrua, assembly GCA_038048925.1. NCBI lineage: Eukaryota > Metazoa > Chordata > Actinopteri > Cyprinodontiformes > Rivulidae > Garcialebias > Garcialebias charrua. The sequence continues at coordinate 6,748 of JBBPBX010103407.1, read as the reverse complement.
CAAAACTGTACTCTCTCTACTAATTCCTAAGACATTTAAGCTTCTTTCTGCTATTTCAGATAATATTCAGCTGTTTTTGCTATCTTAAGCTTTTTTCAGATAATTTCAACTTTATTTTGCTTATTTCTGCTTAGTTCAGATTTTTTCAGATTTCAGATTGTTTCAGATATTTTAGATTATTCAGATTATGCTGCTTTGTGCTTATTTCTGCTAGTTTCAGCTTCTTCTGCTATTTTAGCTACTATTAAGCTGTTTTTATGCTAATTTAGGCTTGTTTCAACAAATTCCACATTATTTGAACTCATTTCAACTTTTTCCAGTCTAATTCTCAAAACTGTACTCTCTCTACTAATTTCTAAGATATTTAAGCTTCTTTCTGCTATTTCAGATAATATTCAGCTGTTTTTGACCAATTTCAGCTGATGGCCGCCAACGCTACTTTCAAATGGCTTTAACTCAGCCATCTTTATACATAGAGAGCTGAAATTTGGTGAGGTTGTAGCTGAGGACATTATCTATCATGTATTGAATCCAAATCAAAAATCCAAGATGGCCGACAATGCAAAAAAGTCAAAATACTATAAAATGGTCAGTTTTAGTTATATTGAGCTGAAACTTTGTGTAGTGATAGCTGAGAATGTTTCCTATCAAATGCAATATCAAAATCAAAAATCCAAGATGGCCGCCAACGCTACTTTCAAATGGCTTTAACTCAGCCATCATTATACATAGAGAGCCGAAATTTGGTGAGGTTGTAGCTGAGGGCATTATCTATCATGTACGGAATCCAAATCAAAAATCCAAGATGGCCGACAAAGTAAAACATTAAAAAACTGTAAAAATCCAAGATGGCCGCCAACGCTACATTCAAATGGCTTTAACTCAGCCATCTTTATTCATAGAGAGCTGAAATTTGGTGAGGTTGTAGCTGAGGGAATCCTCTATCATGTACGGAATCCAAATCAAAAATCCAAGATGGCCGACAAAGCAAAACATTAAAAATACTGTAAAATCCAAGATGGCCACCAACGCTACTTTCAAATGGCTTTAACTCAGCCATCATTATACATAGAGAGCCGAAATTTGGTGAGGTTGTAGCTGAGGGAATCCTCTATCATGTACGGAATCCAAATCAAAAATCCAAGATGGCCGACAAAGCAAAACATTAAAAATACTGTAAAATCCAAGATGGCCACCAACGCTACTTTCAAATGGCTTTAAATCAGCCATATTTATTCATAGAGAGCCGAAATTTGGTGAGGTTGTAGCTATGGACATTCTCTATCATGCTTTAGGTGAAGCGGCCATTTTGTTTGCATATTAGGTGAAGCGGCCATTTTGTTTCAATATACAAGGCAGTTAATTACCTTGCTAAGCAAGTCAATGCATGTATTGTTGCCATTTTGGTTCAACAATTAAAGTAAGTGACGTAACCATTTTGATTTAACAAATACATTAGGCGAAGCGGCCATTTTGGCATTCACACATGCATTTTCTCAGGAAATGCAATCTAGTTGTGTGAATGCCACATAGGCATTCACACTATAGTGATTGTGTTTATATTTATTGTGTGAATGCCACATAGGCATTCACACTATAGTGATTGTGTTTATATTTATTGTGTGAATGCCACATAGGCATTCACACTATAGTGATTGTGTTTATATTTATTATTATTCCGGTTTCCAGTTACTATCCTGATTCCGTACGTTTTTTGGCACGCTACTCCTCCTACAGTTTTTGTGCTATTTCAACAATGCATATATCAAAATGTTCAGCTCATTTAGGACACTCCGGCTATGACTTTTGGTATTGGTGCAACTTTAGCTTTTTGAAATATTTAGCTTTTTCGGCCATTTTTTTCCCATTGAAAATGAATGGAGCTCATTTTACATCCTTGATATCTTTGGAACTCGTTACAATATTTCACTACTTCTTTCACATTTTGGACCAGCTCAGCTTACTTCAGATACCTTGTACATTTTTTTTTTTAAATTTCAGCTTCTTTCAGCTAATTTTAGCTGTTTCTTAAACTGCTTTGCACTCTTTTCATCTTAATGCAACCTACTTCAACATTTTTGTACTTCTACTGACTTATTTCTGCTAATTTCAGATCATTATGCTCCTTTCAGATAATTTTTGAAAGATTGGGATATTTTAGCTATTTTAGCTACTATTTAGCTGTTTTATGATCATTTCAGCTTTTTCAGCTATTTCAACAATTTTTTTTAATCAATCCAACTTTTTTCAGCCTAATTCAGCAAAACCATGCTCTACCAACTTCCTTCTGGTAATTTAAGATTGTTTCTGCTTGTTTTAGCTGTTGTTCAGCTGTTTTTGGCCAATTTCAGCTTTATTCATATATTTTCAACTTTATTTTGCTTATTTCTACTTATTTCAGATTTTTTTCAATTTCAGATTGTTTCAGATACTTCATATTCTGCTGCTTTGTGCCTATTTCTGCTAGTTTCAGCTTCTTCTGCTATTTTAGCTACTATTAAGCTGTTTTTATGCTAATTTAGACTTGTTTTAACAAATTCCACATTATTTGAACTCATTTCAACTTTTTCCAGCCTAATTCTGCATAAATGTACTCTCTCTACTAATTTCTAAGACATTTAAGCTTCTTTCTGCTATTTCAGATAATATTCAGCTGTTTTTGCTATCTTAAGCTTTTTTCAGATAATTTCAACTTTATTTTGCTTATTTCTGCTTAGTTCAGATTTTTTCAGATTTCAGATTGTTTCAGATATTTTAGATTATTCAGATGATGCTGCTTTGTGCTTATTTCTGCTAGTTTCAGCTTCTTCTGCTATTTTAGCTACTATTAAGCTGTTTTAATGCTAATTTAGGCTTGTTTCAACAAATTTTACATTATTTGAACTCATTTCAACTTTTTCCAGCCAAATTCTGCAAAAATGTACTCTCTCTACTAATTTCTAAGACATTTAAGCTTCTTTCTGCTATTTCAGATAATATTCAGCTGTTTTTGCTATCTTAAGCTTTTTTCAGATAATTTCAACTTTATTTTGCTTATTTCTGCTTAGTTCAGATTTTTTCAGATTTCAGATTGTTTCAGATATTTCAGATTATTCACAATTATGCTATTTCTAATTACTTCAGATAATTGATGCTTATTTCTGCTACTTTAGATAATATTCAGCTGTTTATGCTATCTTAAGCTTTTTTCAGATAATTTCCACTTTTTTTGCTTATTTCAGATTATTTCAGATTTCAGATTGTTTAAGATGTTTCAGATTATTCCCAATTAGGCTCTTACTAATTCCTTCTTCTGATTTAAGATTATTTCTGATATATTAGATAATATTTAGCTGTTTTTGTTCAATTTCAGCTGATGGCCGCCAACACAACATTCAAATGGCTTTAACTCAGCCATCTTTATACATAGAGAGCTGAAATTTGGTGAGGTTGTAGCTAAGGACATCCTCTATCATGTATTGAATCCAAATCAAAAATCCAAGATGGCCGACAATGCAAAAAAGTAAAAATACCATAAAATTGTCAATTTTAGTGATATTGAGCTGAAACTTGGTGTAGTGATAGCTGAGAATGTTTCCTATCAAATGCCATATCAAAATCAAAAATCCAAGATGGCCGCCAACGCTACTTTCAAATGGCTTTAACTCAGCCATCATTATACATAGAGAGCCGAAATTTGGTGAGGTTGTAGCTGAGGACATTATCTATCATGTACGGAATCCAAATCAAAAATCCAAGATGGCCGACAAAGTAAAACATTAAAAAACTGTAAAAATCCAAGATGGCCGCCAACGCTACATTCAAATGGCTTTAACTCAGCCATCTTTATTCATAGAGAGCTGAAATTTGGTGAGGTTGTAGCTGAGGGAATCCTCTATCATGTACGGAATCCAAATCAAAAATCCAAGATGGCCGACAAAGCAAAACATTAAAAATACTGTAAAATCCAAGATGGCCACCAACGCTACTTTCAAATGGCTTTAACTCAGCCATCATTATACATAGAGAGCCGAAATTTGGTGAGGTTGTAGCTGAGGGAATCCTCTATCATGTACGGAATCCAAATCAAAAATCCAAGATGGCCGACAAAGCAAAACATTAAAAATACTGTAAAATCCAAGATGGCCACCAACGCTACTTTCAAATGGCTTTAAATCAGCCATATTTATTCATAGAGAGCCGAAATTTGGTGAGGTTGTAGCTATGGACATTCTTTATCATGCATTAGGTGAAGCGGCCATTTTGATTGAATATGCAAATTAGGTGAAGTGGCCATTTTGGTTCAATATACAAGGCAGTTAATTGCCTTGCGAAGTAAGTCAATGCATGTATTGTTACCATTTTGGTTCTACAATTTAAGTAGACAAGGTAGCCATTTTGATTTAATAAGCACATTAGGTAAAGCGGCCATTTTGATTGAACATGCAAGTTGGGTGAAGCGGCCATTTTGGCATTCACACATGCATTTTCTCAGGAAATGCAATCTAGTTGTGTGAATGCCAACAAGGCATTCACACTATAGAGATTGTGTTTATATTTGTGTGAATGCCAACAAGGCATTCACACTATAGAGATTGTGTTTATATTTATTATTATTATTCTTATATGTTACTATCTTCCGTCCGTACGTTTTTTGGCGTCCTACTCCTCCTACAGTTTTCGTGCCATTTCAACATGTCATATATCAAAATGTTCAGCTCGTTCAGGACAATCCAGCGATGACTTTTGGTAATGGTGCAACTTTAGCTTTTTGAGATATTTAGCCTTTTCGGCCATTTTTTTCCCATTGAAAATGAATGGAGCTAAAATGAAATGGCATTTTGGGGGCTTTATCGTATCCTAAAACTCACCAAATTTGGCAGACTCATCATTCAGACATGGGGGAGTAAAGATTTATCAAAACCTCGCATTTTCATATATGCTGAAGGGGCGTGGCCAGGCCTCAAAGTTAGGTATCTCGCCATGAAAAACGAAACACTAATAGCACCTACAAGAAAACTGTCTAATACATCAAACCTTCAGTGATTGACCCACAACCGGTCCCCTACAATACTGAATGGTCAAATCATGACATTAATTAAGCCACGCCCCCTCACAACAGGAAGTGTACAGTTGTACATTGAAGGTCCCGATCGGACACCTGTTACCTAATCAGCGGGACGGTCTGTCCAGTGACCGAAGACATGTTGCTGTAACAAGCTTTCCAACACTGACCGTTTTGGGTGGAGCATGTGGGCGTGGCGACGTGGCGAATCAGACGTAACGCCGTCACAAACGAAACACTAATAGCACCTACACGAAAACTGTCTAATACATCAAACCTTCAGTGATTGACCCACATCCGGTCCCCTGCAATACTGAATGGTCAAATCATGACATTAATTAAGCCACGCCCCCTCACAACAGGAAGTGTACAGTTGTACATTGAAGGTCCCGATCGGACACCTGTTACCTAATCAGCATGACGGTCTTTCCAGTGACCAAAGACATGTTGATGTAACAAGCTTTCCAACACTGACCGTTTTGGGTGGAGCATGTGGGCGTGGCGATGTGGCGAATCAGACGTAACGCCGTCACAATACGTTTGGCCTTTTGGGAGCTTTATCATATCCTAAATCTCACCAAATTTGGCAGACTCATCACTCAGACATGGGGGAGTAAAAAATGATCAAAACCTCACGTTTTCATATATGCTGAAGGGGCGTGGCCTGGCCTCAAAATTAGGCATCTCGCCATGAAAAACGAAACACTAATAGCACCTACACGAAAACCGTCTAATACATCAAACCTTCAGTGATTGACCCACAACCGGTCCCTTACAATACTGAATGGTCAAATCATGACATTAATTAAGCCACGCCCCCTCACAACAGGAAGTGTACAGTTATACATTGAACGTCCCGATCGGACACCTGTTACCTAATCAGCGGGACGGTCTGTCCAGTGACCAAAGACATGTTGCTGTAACAAGCTTTCCAACACTGACCGTTTTGGGTGGAGCATGTGGGCGTGGCGATGTGGCGAATCAGCCGTCACGCCGTCACAAACGAAACACTAATAGCACCTACACGAAAACAGTCTAATACATCAAACCTTCAGTGATTGACCCACATCCGGTCCCCTGCAATACTGAATGGTCAAATCATGACAATAATTAAGCCACGCCCCCTCACAACAGGAAGTGTACAGTTGTACATTGAACATCCCGATCGGACACCTGTTACCTAATCAGCGTGACGGTCTGTCCAGTGACCGAAGACATGTTGCTGTAACAAGCTTTCCACGACTGGTTGTTTTGGGTGGAGCATGTGGGCGTGGCGATGTGGCGAATCAGACGTAACGCCGTCACAATACGTTTGGCCTTTTGGGAGCTTTATCATATCCCAAAACTCACCAAATTTGGCAGACTCGTCAGGACTGGTGAACGATTACATATTTTGGGGGCGTGGCCAAAATTGCAACAGAAAGGGCTCAAGAGCGCCACCTAGAATATTTCAAACTACCCTCCGCATTGGCCTTAGTTTCACGTAGGATCATGAAATTTGGTACACCTCCCCGATTCACCAAGGCGCACAGAAAACCCTCTGGCACCAACGTTGTGCGATGAAAGGAAAGGCGACCTTTTCGGCCATTTTTATCCCATTGAAAATGAATGGAGCTAAAATGAAATAGCATTTTGGGGGCTTTTTCATATCCCAAAACTCACCAAAATTGGCGGACTCATCAGGACTGGTGAACAATTACATAT
>JBBPBX010103405.1:0-11888 GCA_038048925.1 Garcialebias charrua | reverse complement strand
GTGTCTGGAAAGTCTAATCAGACAATCTCTCCTACGCCATTGTGTCCTATTCCAGCTGTTTGTGAACCATTTGAACGCATGCTGGTTGACTGTGTGGGTCCATTACCTCGAACCAAAGCAGGAAATAAGTTCTTAGCAGTGATGTATACATCCACTTGCAGTGATGTATACATCCACTTGCTTTCCTGAAGTTTTTTCAGTACGTAAAAAAACTACGCCAGTTGTGGTGAAAGCATTAACAAAGTTTTGTTCATTGTTTGGTTTGCCTAGAGTTGTGCAAACTGACCAGGGTTCTAAATTTATGTCTAAAGTATTTGTGCAAATTTTAAAACAACTTGACATCAAACATTGTCATTCCAGCACTTATTACCCAGAGAGTCAGGGCGCACTTGAACGTTTCCACCGAACATTAAAAACTATGCTTCGCATGTGTTTATAGTTTGAGAAAGACTGGGATGAGGGAGTGCACCTGCAGATGTTTACTGTGAGAGAAGTGGTTCAAGAATCTCTCAGGTTTAGCCTGGCAGATCTGGTTTTTGCCCACATTGTTCGTGGTCCCTTAAAACTATTAAAAGATAAGTGGTTGTGTGACGATTCTGAACAAAACTTGTTGGATTACGTCAGCAACTTTAGATTGAAACTAAGCTGTGCAGGTGAAATAGCCAAAGACAATCTTAAACCTGCACAGGCTGAAATGAAATCTCTGTTTGCAGTAAGACTGTTCGAACTTGGTGATGAAGTTCTAGTTTTACTTCATATACCTGGTTCAAGCTTACAAGCACGCTACAGTGGGCTTTACTTTATTAAAAAGAAGGTCGGTGACAGAGATTATTTGGTCTCTGAAAGATTACTATTAATATTTCTGTGATGATCAAAACATGTTGGCATTTAATATCTAATTTTTAATGACTCTGGACAGATAGTTTTTTTGGATGGAAAAGTGTTCATGCTACAGAAACTGCTAGTTAATGTCATTTGATGCTGGGAAATTGTCTGTAATCAACTTTTAAGATGCTAGTTGAGGCTTTTGATGCAGAATTGTCACTTGTTTGTGTGAATGTCTGATGACGTGTTCACGAGCTAGGGTAATCTCATCGTTAACACTAGGACTACCAAACATATGTACTTGTAAATATTTTACATATAGCTCCCATGGGAGACTGTAAAATGACAGATTGAATTAGCATTATCACGTCCATTGGTATGTATATGAGGCCATTTACATCACAGACTACAGAATCAGTTGCTATGGCAGATGAAGTTGCTAGGGGAGACTGCAAGTCCTGTCACCTGTCACCTATTCCACGGTCAAGGCGGGATTGCATTGGTCACTTTTATCTGAAGGGGGGATTGTACAGGTGATCCCCAACTTACGAACGAGTTCCATTTCTACGCCGGTTCGTATAGCTGAAACGCCGTAAGTTGAAGCCGCCGCAAGTCGAGAACTACCTGTGTTGGCCACTTTTATCTGAAGGTGGCGGGATTGTACAGGTGGTCCCCGACTTGCGAGATTGAATTAGCATTATCACGTCCATTGGTATGTATATGAGGCCATTTACATCACAGACTACAGAATCAGTTGCTATGGCAGATGAAGTTGCTAGGGGAGACTGCAAGTCCTGTCACCTGTCACCTATTCCACGGTCAAGGCGGGATTGCATTGGTCACTTTTATCTGAAGGGGGATTGTACAGGTGATCCCCAACTTACGAACGAGTTCCATTTCTACGCCGGTTCGTATAGCTGAAACGCCGTAAGTTGAAGCCGCCGCAAGTCGAGAACTACCTGTGTTGGCCACTTTTATCTGAAGGCGGCGGGATTGTACAGGTGGTCCCCGACTTACGAGATTGAATTAGCATTATCACGTCCATTGGTATGTATATGAGGCCATTTACATCACAGACTACAGAATCAGTTGCTATGGCAGATGAAGTTGCTAGGGGAGACTGCAAGTCCTGTCACCTGTCACCTATTCCACGGTCAAGGCGGGATTGCATTGGTCACTTTTATCTGAAGGGGGGATTGTACAGGTGATCCCCAACTTACGAACGAGTTCCATTTCTACGCCGGTTCGTATAGCTGAAACGCCGTAAGTTGAAGCCGCCGCAAGTCGAGAACTACCTGTGTTGGCCACTTTTATCTGAAGGCGGCGGGATTGTACAGGTGGTCCCCGACTTACGAGATTGAATTAGCATTATCACGTCCATTGGTATGTATATGAGGCCATTTACATCACAGACTACAGAATCAGTTGCTATGGCAGATGAAGTTGCTAGGGGAGACTGCAAGTCCTGTCACCTGTCACCTATTCCACGGTCAAGGCGGGATTGCATTGGTCACTTTTATCTGAAGGGGGGATTGTACAGGTGATCCCCAACTTACGAACGAGTTCCATTTCTACGCCGGTTCGTATAGCTGAAACGCCGTAAGTTGAAGCCGCCGCAAGTCGAGAACTACCTGTGTTGGCCACTTTTATCTGAAGGCGGCGGGATTGTACAGGTGGTCCCCGACTTACGAGGACATCGACTTACAGGCCTTCGGCCTGGAAACCCTGCTATGGACCGTGTCGGTTCATAAGTTTCTCCGCGGAGACACATGCGCTTTAGGTGAACGGCGGTTTTGTCAGGAAGGCATCTTTGTCCTTCCTGGACGAAGGACAAATGGTAAATGGAGCTTATTTATATAGCGCTTTCCAGCCCCCTATGAGGGGCCCCAAAGCGCTTTACAATACCAACCATCCAACCATTCATACACACATTCATACACCGGTAGCGGCAGACTGCCATGCAAGGCGCCATCCAGTCCTACCGGGAGAAACTCGGGGTTAAGTGTCTTGCCCAGGGACACAACGACACATGGTGTGGGGAAACGGGATTCGAACCTCCAACCTTCCGATCGGTGGACGAGTGCCATTACCACTATGCCACGGCTGCCTATCTGCCTATCTGCAAGCTACATGCTGAGTGAAATAAAATTGAATAAAGTTGTTTCACTCCAGTTTTCATGTAAACATTCATACTTTTGAGTGTGGAAAAATGATTGTGTTATACAACAAATACAGAGCTTTATCATTCAATGGGTCTCTGACTTTGTACAGTACTGTAATAGATTTAGTATTTTTATTCTTACAGAATTTGTGTTCTCTCCATATCAGTTTGTTCATTCATTCATTCAACCTTTATTTATACAGGCTGGACTCGTTGAGCCACGGGGACTCATTTACAAGAGGGACCTGTCTCACTCACACCTAGGGTCAATTTAGAGTTAACAATCAGCCTAACATGCATGTTTTTGGACTGTGGGAGGAAACCGGAGCACCCGGAGAAAACCCACGCATGCACGGAGAGAACATGCAAACTCCACCCAGAAAGGCCCCCGGACCAGGATTTGAACCGGGGACCTGCTCGCTTAGAGGCAGCAGCTCTAGTTTGTCATCAATGATAACACCCAAAAAGTTCACCTCACTCACTCTAAAAATCTCAACACCCTCAATTTTGAATGGAACATCAACAGTTTTCTTTTAATTACTGAGTATCATGTAATTAGTTTTATCTAGATTTAATGATAATTTGTTGAGTTTAAACCAAGTTTGTATTTTGACGAATTCTGTCTTCATCAACATCTCCAAAAGTTTGCTCTGTGTTGTAAAAAGCTGCACTTTCAACCTGCAGAAGGAATGCTGTTGTTGGAATATGGGGGAGATGTTTTGTTTTTGCTACTGGGGGCATGTTTTGAGCACACAAAAGACTCCAGCCCCAGGGGGCCACACACACCTAATGGAATGCAAATTCCTCAATCTGTAATTTGACAGACTCTGGTAAGGGTAGTACTCATCTGAATATTCTGGGAGTCCTTTATGACCTCCGAGTCATTTTAAAAGCTATTTCGACATCTTCAAAGTTCTTGTGTGTGGTATTTTACATTGTAGACAGAAATAGAACACATTATCCTACTATGAAACTTGTGTGTCAGCCGTGGTTGAGACGGTTCTGTAGGCCGCCCCTTCTGTGGGGCGGCCGTGGTGTAATGGTAATGGCAGTCGACCCCTGATTGGAAGGTTGGAGGTTCGAATCCCGCATCCGCCCACCTTGTGTCTTTGTGTCCCTGGGCAAGACACTTAACCCAGAGTTGCTCCCGGTAGGTCTGGATGGCGCCTTGCAAGGCAGGCCACCACTACCGGTGTATGAATGTGTGAATGAATGGGTGGATGGCTGGTATTGTAAAGCGCTTTGGGGCTCCTCACAAGGGGCTGGAAAGCGCTATATAAATAAGCTCCATTTACCATTCTGATAAGGTTGGACTCGGCTCTGGATGAGTTTGTGGTTTCATCAGAAAATTGCTGTTCTTACTGAGCGTGGCTCAGTGACGTTGTTCGAATTTGTTTCGCCATACTTTAAAGTAGTAATGCAATGCTTTTAAGTGTTTTTATTGAGTTGTAAAGAGTCCGTAAAGTTAAGCTAACAGCTAGCTAGCATCCATCTTGAAAGCTACGTGTACTGTTAGTACGGTTGATGGAGGAAATAAGACTACAATAACCATGAATGTTTGGGAAAAGAACTACAAGAGTTGTGATTGGTCAGGTGACATCACTTATCTGTGTTACGAGTGCCGCCTCGCTGAAAGTTGGTGACGTACGACGCTGCGTCGGCCTACTTTGTCATCAGACTGCGTGACCCTCTCCACAAGACGAACAGAGATATTTCTTTAAAGTTTAAAAATCACAGAACCTGTCTCAACAGTTTTAATAACATTGAGTCGTCTCTTAAAAGGATGTTTGTTGAAGCGATTGTCGCATTCAGGCTAAAACTCATCTCAAAAGTTGATTTTTACCATGTTCGTTTTCAAGCTAACAAAATTAGCGGTAGTCAATGCGGCCTTAGAGCCCACAGCACTGCTATAGCGGCCAAAAAGAGTAATTACAGTCACTTTGTGGTAAACTTAAGCTTTGAAAACGCCATATGCTGTTGAACAAAGATAGCAGAACAAATTTGGAAATGTCACAGAACAACAAATTTATAAAAATCACTGATTTTTTATTTAGAAAACATCTTTAATGTTATGATGTGTACAATCAAACACACAGTTTATTTTAAATACAAAAATTATTTAGAATAACTAACAAAAAGACCTTTTTCACTCCTGAAAACTGTCAAATACAGTAAAACATTTTAGCCAAACTGCAATACATCTTTTTAAGGCACGATGAAACAGTATCCTGTAACGTTTTAGTGAAAGTTTTACATTTAATTCAGGTCTCTTTTATAAGCATTTGAGTGAAAAACAAAAATCAAGCTTGGGTTAGTAGTAACTGTTAAAAAAAACAAGTTCTATTTAAACTTAACATTACAAGAGGGCATTTAACTTTTACAATTTCATTGAGGGTAAAACCTGAAAAAAGGTACCTATGAATAAAATACTTATTAAACAGTGAAACAAATAAAACCAGAAAGCTGATTAGTTTGATTAACTCATTGCTAAATAAGAGAACACATTTATCTGCAAGCACTAAATAAGAACCATCTTATTGATTTTCACAAAAAATCAGAACAAAGATTGAAGTTAAGAGAGGTATGACAAATGATTGGGTCCGCTCTTCGCCAGACCCAAAGTGCTTTAGATCGAACCAAGGACCTGCTCCCCCTTTACCTCGCACAGAGAAAAATTCTGTCACAAAGCGTAGTGGCTACTCAGCTGCAGAGAATGTCTTTCAAAAATCAGGTGAACTTCCAAAACTTATGAAGTATGGGTACCTATATCCATTGAACAATGGGTGGTCCCAACAAGTACCCCCAAACCAAGGATCTGCTTCTCCTGCACCTCAAACGGAACAGTCTGAAATGGTAGAAACTCCCATTAAGCATGGTGGATGCCTAGCTGCAAAGCACATCTTGCAAGAGAAAGATGAACACCCATTACTGTTTTATGATAGATTCTTCAAAGCTTATTTTGGTGACCAAAATGAACCAGACATGCAGGAAGAAGACAATTTTAAACTTCTTTTCAGCTTCAATCTCCACCCTACGCTAAGAAAAGGTGTACGCCTCATGTGTTATTACAAAAACACCATCGATGAAATAAAAGAGTGCGCTATACATGTTTTTGAAGCTCATAAACAAAGCAAAACACCCTTAGTGGTGTGCCCAGGTGTAAAGGTCAAATCCCACTCGTTGGAGATGGAAGGGACACGAGCTTCAGCTCCAGCCCCCTCTCCTACAGAAAGCAAGAATGAACAAGATTTTCAAACTTACAAACAACGAAATGTTGGTGCCAACTGGAACAATGACCCAAAGTGGTTTAAACAGAGCCCCGCTCCTAGTGCACCTCAGATTGAAAAGTCTGAGACAAGCAAAAAACCACAAAAGTTATGTGTCCACTCCACAAGAGACCCAAAGTGGTTTAGATCGAGCCATGACCCTTCTCCTCCTGCACCTCGAATAGAACAGTTTGAGACATGCAAAGAGTCACAAAAGCCCTAGGAAAAAGGCCCAACACCTCTATGCTCGGAAGGGACAGAGGAAGTAAGTAGGTTGTCAGAAAATTTGAATAATACAGAGGATGACCAACCTGATACAATGAGTGGCATTATCATTGATAATGACACTAACAACATTGACCAACCTGGAGTGGTGTGCAACACTATCATTAACAACACAGTTAACAACAATAACATCAACATTGCCAAAGATACTGACAGCCAACAAATTGCTGACAGTCAGCAAGATCCTGAAGGTTATGACACTGACTGTCTAACAGTATGTACTACAGAAGGCACAAGGGAATCCCCAACCATGAGCACAAGTCAGGTAAGTGAACCTTCAATTACTGGTGAGGCAGATGAGACCCAACAGTTGGACCCAACTCTGGCACAACAGGAGAACCTCCTCTGCGAGCTAAAACAATCAGAACTCACTGAACACTACCTACCTAAGGTAAAAAAAAAAGGTGTAGAGATCCAAGGATCCCACAATGATGATGCTGACAGTCCGGAAAATGACAGTCAACAAGATGCTGATAGTCCAGAAAATGACAGTCGACGAGATGTTGACAGTCAATAGGACATTGTTTTTACAGATTTCGAGGACCCCTCATCAGACGAAAGGGGGGTATACTTACATACCAACGACAGTGACCTATCGCAGACTGGCAAGTCAGATGCACCTACGACTGCACAGATGTTTGAGACACACCTAAATTACACAGAAAGAGGTACCATATTTTCCGGTGTATAGGTCGCACCTTTTTATGTTTTTTTCAAGGCCTGTGACCTACACTCAGGTGCGACCTATATATGGCTTGTTATCACTTTCGATGAAACAAATTTTTTAATCCAGCTCATTACACAATTACGTTCATTTATTAAGGAAAAGTTCAGCTCAGACATATATTTGCTATAATTTTTATCAAACAAACAATTGTTTTTAAGTGTTAATCTTCTTAAAAGCCTTGCTGTGCGCTCCTGTGGCAGACATTTGCTGCAGAGCTAAACGTAGGTGCGACCTATACACCAGTGCGACCTAACTAGGGATTTTTCCAATCTATTGGTGATAATTGGACAATGTGACCTATACACAGATGCGACCTATACACCAGAAAATACTGTAAACGTTAGAAGAAACGTTGGCCGAAACCTAAAAGGTTCCTATGTTCAGTCCTCTTTCAGCTCCGCAAACAGCTTAAACTATTCAAAGGCATCCTAACTTGTGCCTATGGACCGACATCCTCACCAGTGTTCGTGGTCCCCCATAACCACAGGGGGCTGATGTTAGGTCATGCCCATGACAAAGACAAAGATTTCAATAACTCCACAAAAGACAAAGATCTCACAAACTCATAGACTTCATGGGAAAATAAGGTCGTCCAAAACACAAGATAGTAAATAAATTAAACGGTTTAAACGAAATTAGTTGTTAAAAAAAATGGCTCCAACCAGAATTTAAAAACGCTGTCTGGAAAACCCACAACAAAGACAAACCTTAACAACTGTTTAAATCTGCAGGATTTAACTTGACATCGGTTATAAAGCTGAGACCTGTATTTCTTGTGTGGTGCATGTTGGAATCTGACAAATAGAGTGGCTCGAAGTAGCGAAACGTGGTTTTCTAGTTGCTTAGTTACTACTTTTGTTGTTGTTGAAGTTTGGTATTGTTTTCTGAACACTCCCAGCCAAAAAGGTTTTTATTAATGTTAGTTAAAGACTTAAATGGATTTAACTATGCTAACATGTGGTTTCATTTGTTAAACCTCAATCATTGAAGAGTCAATGTAGATAAATGCTACTTTAGGTACTATAATCTACACTGATCTCACCGTTTTTCAAGTAGAATACTCGATCGATTCTATTATAAGATTACCTAATCATTTTTGAGTGAGTCTCGCCATAGACTCCAAAATTTATAGGGAATACCAAATCCTACGTCATTTGTCTAAAAGGACAACAGACACTTAGACCAAACTATATTTTCTTTTTCTATTTTAGTTTAACTTTAAACTAAGTTATGAATGGAGGAATAGTTTGGAAGATGAGGCCTTCATTACAGAAGCCCTCCTGAACCGTCTATAGTCGTAGATCCCTATATTTAACTTTTGATGCATGGCCCACCCCTTAATTGGTAATTGCAGATGATCTAAATCATGATAGCTTACACACCAGGTGCACATAGGTAAGGCTAATGTAAAATCACAATCATAAGCCCACCTAAAACCACATAAATGCATGACACATAGAACCAGAGTGGCACCGACTGGAAACCAACAAGCCTACAACCTTCGATGTGGGGACATGCAACTCCAACGTTGGTCTTCATCCAAGGGTCGTCTCCTCTGCGTCAATCGAGGGATTCCCTCTACATGTTGATAAAAACAATTGTTGCTGATGAAATCAACAACTTTAATCGTTGTGGAATTACCGCTGTGGAATTGCCACTGTGGATTATAAGACTTTGTTTTCCAAGGGATTACAGACTCCGTTTTCCAAGGGACTACAGACTCAGTTTTCCAAAGGATTAAAAGCTTACTACAATGGGATTACCTATGAACAGTTTGGAATTAACAACCTTTATGGGATTATAATTTTTTTCTTTTTCTCACTTGCTGGATTACTTCAAGATCAGAGACATTTGGTGGTATCCTTTCATGTTGGACCTCATCTCCATGGACAGGTGATGACTTCCAAAAGGGAGGACTGTAGTGATACAAGCCATTCATCTCTGACTTGGATTTACACTTTTTCCACATCTCTCTGAACTATATTGAAGCATCTCTCACTCATTCTTTCAGAGATACACTTGACCACTGTTTTATTTTAATAATTTCACAAGACACATATTATTTCAGAAGAGACTGCCTTTTAATTTGTGTTAATTCAAATATATCAACAGAATAGACTTCTGTCATTTTTATGATCAGTTGTTATTTGCATAAGCAATGTATTCTTAATATGTGAATGATCATGTGTTAATATGCTGGTGTATGTCTTAGTCTAAAGAACTATGGCAAAGTTAAGAAATATGTCAAGTTGTACTTTTCAGATTTGTTTTAGAAATGTTAACATGTGAATCAAAGCATAATCAAGTTATTTGTATAACTGGCAACGGATTTCTGTCACTTTCACTGAATAATCTCCACTCCTTTAAATTTTGATAAACCCTCTGACCTGAGCGAACTCCCTCTTGTTCCCTG
This sequence comes from Garcialebias charrua, assembly GCA_038048925.1. Lineage (NCBI taxonomy): Eukaryota > Metazoa > Chordata > Actinopteri > Cyprinodontiformes > Rivulidae > Garcialebias > Garcialebias charrua. The sequence goes on along the minus strand of JBBPBX010103405.1, from coordinate 2,211 downwards.
GTGAACAACCAATGAGCAGAGTGAGTTTAACTGGGTCAAAGTTCCCTTTTAAGCTCCACTTTCTGTCTCTCCCGTGAGTCTGCTGGAGGAGCTCAAACCACGAGGTTCCCCAAAGAGCTGAATCGAACGCTAAGGACACGTCATCAGTTAGAGATTCATAACATGCCAGTTATAAATTCACTTTGAGCTGTAAAAAGTTATACTTTAATGAAATTCCCTCAAGGAATCTTTTGTCTTGAAAAGCCCAAACCAGGACCTGCGCCATTACTCCGTGAGATAGACGCGGATCTCAGTCGAGCCGCTGAAAAGTGAACGCTGAAGCCTGAGTACATGAGCCGAACGGACACTCCGTGTACATGAGGCTAACTAACTTTACCGGAGTCGAGACAAGAACTCTTCACAAAGGTAAAAGTCGTTGTTCATCGCGTACGAGGATCTAGCTGACACTGACCAACGTTGGATGTGCCTTTTTCTGGTTAAAATATCTCAAGAATTTCCACCCCTCAACTCCCCTCCATTTCTTCCTACTTACTCTGAAACTTTCTTCTTACCTCTCTAAGCTAACAAACTTTAAGTTAATGTGCCTACAGAAATAAGTAAATTGTTACGATCCAGCAAAGAAGATGAGATGACCCGACAAAGACAAGCACACAAATGCAAACCTATATACACAGCCTAATTACCTAAATCATACACACCTGAGAGACAAGGACACATGCAAGGAAGGTGATGGGCGGAAGGAGACGACCACCAGAGGGAGCCACACTCTTACAGTACCTCCCCCTCAAAGATGACCCTAGGCATCCCCAAGGAACACCCCCAACAACCAGGGCGGGCACGAAGGAAAAAACACAGGGACAAGGGAACAGGACAAGGGACAAAAAGCTAAACACAAAGCCAAACATGCAAAAACCCAAACCAGACCTAAACACAGACTAAACCCAGAAAACTAACAAGCGTCAAAACGTAGAAACGTCAACGGACGTAGTGACGTCATCGGACGTAGTGACGTCATCGACGTGGAGACCCTCCATCGAGGCGGAGACGTCGGAAGAGCGAGAACCCTCTGCAGCAGGGACGTCACCGGCGCGAGGACCCTCCAAAGACAGTAGAGGCGTCACCTGGCGCGGGAAACCCCTGCAGACGTCAGAGCTCCAGCGGTGTGAGGACCCTCCGAAGCGAGTAGAGGCGTCATCAGCGCGTGAACCCTCGTAGACGCCGAGGCATCAGCGGCGCGAGCACCCACGAAGTAGAGGCGTCACTAGCGCGCAGACCCTCCGAAGAAAGTAGAGGCATCATCAACGGCGCGGGGACCCCCTGAAGGCGTAGAGGCGACAGCGGCGCAGGACCTCTGCAGACTGCGAAACCTCAGCGGCGCGCTCCGGGACCAGACGGCGAGGAAAAAACAAAAGGGCAGGTGAGAAAAATAAAGTCTGAACTGGATGTGATCCTTGTACTGAATGAAAACAGAGACTGCAGGAGGTTGAAAAGCTACGGAGACTGCAGCAGGCATGAGAGCGGCCACAGGAACTGCAGCTGTAGGGAACACGTCTATGACGGCTGCTCTCTTCGAGCGGAAACCGTCATCTTCTGCCTCTGGAAGTTCCACCCGCTGGACTCACTGTTTGGTCGGGTCATCATGTTACGATCAAGCGTGGTGTGGGAGGAATGAGTCCAGTGGTGCAGACGGATACTCAGAGACACGAGTAGTAAAAAGTAAAAAAGCTTTAATAACAAAAACTCAAGAGCTCAACTGTGGCTTCATACAAAAACTTCAACATGACGAGGTGTACTTACAAAAACCAAGGAGCTGCAAAAGACACGACACACCAGGGTAGGAAGATGAGATGACCCGACAAAGACAAGCACACAAATGCAAACCTATATACACAGCCTAATTACCTAAATCATACACACCTGAGAGACAAGGACACATGCAAGGAAGGTGATGGGGAGAAGAAGACGACCACCAGAGGGAGCCACACTCTTACATAAATATGTCATCCCATTACTTATGTCTGTTGTACCTAGAAGTTACGGACGCGTGATTTCATTTGCTGAAGTAAATTTATAGGAAATTATTCGATCAAGGCATGTACAAATGTTGTGATGTAATTTAATGATTTGTTAATTAAATGATTCAGCTCTGCTGTTTCAACATGAATTAATGTTTCATGTCCTTTGCCTCTTATCAGCTAGTCACAGATTTAT
>JBBPBX010103403.1:0-11889 GCA_038048925.1 Garcialebias charrua | reverse complement strand
GTACACCCAAGTATTTGTAGCTGGAGACCACTTCCACTGCAGACCCACCTATTTTCAGTGGGGCATGGGTGTGTTTGTTCCTTCTGAAGTCCACAATCATCTCCTTTGTCTTCTTCACATTCATGTGAAGATTATTCTCTTTGCACCAGCTCTCCAGGTGTTCCACCTCCTGTCTGTAGCTGGACTCATCATTGTTTGTGATGCATCCCACCACCGCTGTATCATCTGCAAACTTAACAATATGACAGCCTGGAAGTGTGGCTGTACAATCATATGTGAGCAGAGTGAACAGAAGGGGGCTCAGCACACATCCCTGAGGAGAGCCAGTGCTGAGGGTTATGGTGGAGGAGGAGAAGTTGTGGATCTTCACGGACTGTGGTCTGTCTGTTAAGAAGTCTAGTACCCAGTTACAAATAGAGGGGCTTAGTCCAAGTGTAGATAGTTTGTCTATCAGAGTTTGGGGGATCATGGTGTTGAAGGCAGATGTGAAGTCCACAAAGAGCAGACGCACGTATGAGTCTTTCTGATCCAGGTGGGTGAGAGCAGTGTGGACCACGGAAGAAATGGCGTCCTCTGTTGATCGGTTCTCACGGTATGCGTATTGATGAGGGTCCTCATTGATGTTGACGGTTGCCTTGATGTGGGACATGACCAGTTTCTCAAAACATTTAGCGACTATCGGGGTGAGGGCCACCGGTCTATAGTCATTCAGACCAGTCACTGTGGAGCTCTTTGGGACTGGGATGATGGTCGCGGTCTTCAGGCAGGTGGGAACTGACTCCAGTGCAAGTGAGGTGGTGAAGATGTCAGCCAGCACCTCACAGAGCTGGTCCGCACATTCCTTCAGAACTTTCCCTGGGATGTTGTCTGGTCCGGTTGCTTTATGAGGATTAATCTTTCTGAGACTGCCTCTCACTTCTGCTGCGGACACCCTGAGATGCTCTTCATCTGGTGATGAGGTGAGTCTGGTGCTAGCAGGTCTGTTTGGATCATCAAAACGTGCATAAAACTTATTGAGGGCATCAGGCAGAGATGGGTCCCTGGGGCATTGTTTGTTTTTGCCTTTGTAATCTGTTATGCATTTAATACCCTTCCACATGCTCCGTGGGTCTTGTGAGGTGAACTGTCCCTCGATCCTCTGTGCATACGTGGCCTTGGCCTTCTTAATGCCATCCTTCAGTTCATTCCTGCTCTTTCTCAGTTCCACTTTATCTCCTGACTTGAATGCAGTGTCTCTGGCTGCTAGCAAGGCGTGAACTTCTTTATTTAACCAGGGTTTCCGGTTCGGGTAGGATTTCACATATTTTTTTATGGATACATTTTCAGAGCATGTACTGATGTAACCCAGGACTGAGGAAGCATACAGTTCCATGTCCACTGAACTACCATCAGTGGCTGCTTCTCTGAAAACAGACCAGTTTGTCCTCTCAAAACAGTCTCTCAACATGGGGGAACTATCTTGAGGCCAGATTGTTATTTCTCTTTGTTCCGGCTTTGAGCGCCTGAGTGGAGGGAGTTCTCTTGGGGCCAGAATCAGAGAGTCGTGATCGGAAGCTCCGAGCGCTGGGCGTGTCTTCGCCGTGTATGCCCCCTTTACATTTGTGTAGACTTGGTCGAGTATTTTATCTCCTCTCGTAGCTGCGAAGACGTTCTTATTGAAGGCTGGGAGGGACACTTGGAGATCTACGTGATTGACGTCCCCGCAAACAATGAAAAGCCCCTCAGGATATTTACACTGCAGCGAGGTGAGTAAGTCATGAATCTCTCCCTGGGCGTCATTAGCATTAGCATCGGGTGCTATGTAAATAACGCTGATTACGATCACTGAATAGTCACGTGGCATATAATGCGGCCTACATCTTATTGTGATCAACTCCACGGCAGCTGAACAAGCTCTTTTTATCACAGCACAGTTCGTGCACCAATCTTTGTGTACGTAAATACAAACACCGCCACCTCGCGTTTTCCCCGTAGTCTCGATGCACCGGTCTGTTCTGAAAAAGAGCCGGTCGTCCAGCTCGTAAACAGAGTCAGGAGTGTCCTCAGAAATCCATGTTTCCGTAAGACAAAGCACGGAACATCTTCTCATCTCCTCCGACGTGGTTACCCTCAAACGAAGTAGATCCATCTTGTTGTCGAGTGAGCGAACGTTAGACAGGAAAAGAGCCGGCATCGGGGGTTTACCGGTTTTAGCGTCTTTCCGCATTCTCGTCATAATTCCTGCACGACAACCCCGCTTCTTTCCTCGTGAGCATCGCTTCCTTTTCTTTCCCCTGGAGTGCATCTGCTTCCAGAAGGACGTTTTTAGCAGGTCCAATCTTCCGAGTTCTGATTTGAGTTCTAAAGAACTAAAGAGCTGGCGATAATAGAACACCCAAATGCGACACAACGTACCGGCATTTTTCAAGTTACACAAAAGAAAATAGGCGATCTTGAAGACAGGAACGACCAATTAAGATTAAAAAAAGGTCTTAAGTTTACCCCCTGGAAAATCTTTATTGTAAAACCCATTTTATATGTACCTATTAATCTAACCCAGCACCCAGTTTACGGATCCCCAGCATGGCAGCACCGGAGTCAGCTGTGAAAAATCATTAATTCATAGAAAAACATAAAAAGCCAAGTTTATCTTCGCAATGGCACCTGGCATAATTTCATCCTAATCTGCTCTTAAAGACTATGTAAAGTGAATTTCAATATTTTCTTCAATAAACATTATAAATGTCATAATTGTCAGAGTCAGAGTCTTTATTGTCATTTGCACCACATGTAGTACATGTGATGAAAACGAGATTATTGTAATGACGCCAACACTGCAGACGGAGTCCAGCCAAACGGGGTTTATTCAGAAACAGGGACGAGCTGCTATTACCGAGGCTGCAGCTCACGCCTTAACAGAAAACGCGGTACACACGCGAGCGAACACACTGCTAGCTGCCTGCTAACAACAACACACTCCCGGGCTCTTCTTCTTCGTCTCTCTTTTCCTGGTCCCTCCTCCCTGCTCCTACCCCTCTCCTGCCCCCACGACCAATCCAACACATGAGGGCGGGGGACAACAGAATCACAACAGCTCAACAGAACACAGTACAACTGAACAAATACACAGAAATACTTGGACCCAAAGCAGAACCAAACACAGGGTCGTTACACTACCCCCCCACTACTGAGTCCCTCGCCCACGAGGGGACAAACAAAGTCATCAAACCGTCTTGGAGCCCTCCTCATCCGCTGCGGGCGAGCTCCCAGCGGCGCTACAGGCTCTGGGGCCGGGGCATCATTCGATGTCGGTGATAAGGCTTCTGGGGAGGTTGGCGGACGCACCAGAGACCCTGACCATTGGCCTTCTGGGGACTGAGGTGCAGACCTGCCTTGATAGGGGGCCAACCTGTCCCTGTGCAGAGCTACTCTTCTCCTGTTTTGGGGCATCTGAACTCTGTAGACCACCTCCCCCAGGCGCTCCAACACTCTGCAGGGACCCACCCACTGACTGTCCAGCTTCGGGCACCGTCCCTTCTTCCTACGAGGGTTGTACACCCAGACCAGCTCCCCTGGAGTGAAGTGTCGGCCCTTAGCCCTTACATCATAGTTCCGTTTCTGGCGCATGCCTGCTTGCTCCTGTTGCCTCCGGGCAAACGCATGGGCCGTCTCTAACCTGTCCTGAAGTTTCCGGGCATACTCGGGACCCGCTGGAACATCAGGTGCATCCGGCGGGCGCCCGAAGGACAGTTCGGCTGGTGTGCGCAGCTCCCTCCCCAACATGAGGAGCGATGGGGTGCATGCCGTGGAGTCCTGTACAGCTGAGCGGCATGCCATTAGCACCAGTGGCAGGTGCTCGTCCCAGTCCCGCTGATGCTCTGCTGTGAGGATGGCCAGCTGCTGTCCCAGGGTGCGGTGGAGCCTTTCCACTAGGCCGTCGCTCTGGGGATGTAATGGTGTCGTTCTTGTTTTGTGGATGCCAAGGCGGCTGCACATGGTAGAAAACACCCGTGACTCAAAATTTCTCCCCTGGTCACTATGAATACTGTCTGGTACCCCAAACCTGCTAATCAGGCCCCCAACCAAAGCATCTGCCACAGTCTCTGCTTCCTGATCAGGGATGGCGTACGCCTCCGGCCATTTTGTAAAATAGTCTATAGCCGACAGGACATAACAGTTTCCCCTGTCTGAGCGTGGTAGGGGGCCCATGATGTCCACGGCCACTCGTTCCATCGGGGCTCCTACAACAAACTGTTGTAGGCGGGCGTGAGACTGACCCGTCGGCCCCTTCCGTGCCGTGCAGAGGTCACAGCAGCGGCAGAAATCCTCCACATCCCTCCTACACTGGCCCCAATAAAACCCCTGTCGGAGGCGACGGAGAGTTTTTGTGACACCAAAATGTCCAGACCCAGACGCTCCATGCACGCCCTGCAGGACTACGTCTTTCAGGCCTTTTGGGACTACAATCTGCCACCGCTCCTCACCTGTGGAAGGGTTCTTCCATGACCTCTGCAGTACTCCATCTTCCAGTCGCAGAGCCTCAAACTTGGACCACAACCCTTTAGTTGCCAGCGAGAGTCCAGCAACCTCCTCCCACGGCGGCTTCAGTTGCCTCTCCACCCACTGCAACACAGGTTGGATGTCAGGGTCTTGTTCCTGATGGTGCCTCCAGCTGTCTGTGCCAACCACCTGCAGCTCTCTGCAGATCGCCAAGTCACTCTGACCTGATCCTCGATGGTTCCGATGCAGCTGTTCCTCCTCCAACCTCTCCCTCCGGTCACAGTAACTGCACCCCTCTGCAGCGCAAGGCCGGCGGGAGAGGGCATCGGCATTGGCGTGCTTGGCTCCGGCCCGATGAATGACAGAGAAGTTGTAGGATTGCAGCTCCTCCAGCCACCGGGCCACCTGACCCTCAGGTTCTTTAAAAGACATCAGCCACTGGAGGGCCGAGTGATCAGTCCTGATCGTGAATGACAAGCCACACAGGTAGTACTTAAAATGGCGTAGAGAAAGTACCACCGCCAGCAGCTCCCGCCTTGTCACACAGTAGCGCCTCTCAGCTTTGTTAAAGGCCCTGCTGAAATACCCCACCACTCTCTCACCCTCCTTCCCCAGCTGGGACAGGACCCCCCCAACCCCCACGCCACTTGCATCTGTGTCGAGGATGAAGGGGAGGGAAGGGTCTGCAGGAGCGAGGACTGGGGACTCAGTCAGAGCTTGCCGCAGGCGGTCAAACGCTCCCTGGCACTGTTCAGTCCACACATAGTCTCTGTTCTTCTGGAGTAGTTGGAAAAGGGGGGCTGCTATACTTGCGAACCCCCGCACAAACCTCCTGTAATAAGAAGCCAGTCCCAGGAAGCTTTTAAGATCTCTCTGAGTCGTGGGGGTTGGCCACTCTGCCACCATCTTTACTTTGTCCTCCATTGTGCCGATCCCCTCTCTGCCGACTCGGTGGCCCAGAAACGACACCTCTTGTTGCATAAAGTGACACTTATCTGGGTGGAGTCTCAGGCCCGCAGCTCTAATTCTCTCCAGCACTCTACAGAGTGAGTCCAGAGCCATTGCAAAAGAGGCGCCATGGACCAGTATATCATCCAGATACACCAGACACTCCTGGCGAGGAATGTCAGCCAGCGTCTGGTCCATCAGCCTGGAAAAGGTGGCAGGTGCATTGCACAGTCCAAACGGGAGCACCTTAAACTGCCAGAGTCCCCGCCCCGTACAAAAAGCAGTCTTAGGTCTGGCACTTGTTGCTAGGGGGACCTGGTAATAACCGCTCCGAAGGTCCAGAGACGAGAACCAGTTGGAGCCGGACACCAGGTCTAGTGACTCGTCGACCCTAGGCAGTGGATATGAGTCTTTCTCAGTCACCCCGTTCAGTGGTCTGTAATCAACACACAAACGCCACTCTCCATTCTTTTTGGGCACCATGACAACAGCAGACGCCCAGGGACTGTTTGAAGGCTCGATAACATCAGCCTGCAGCATGTCTGACACTGCCCTGTCACATGCTTCCTGACGGGCCAGGGGAAGCCGGCGGGGACGACATTTTATTGGGCGTGCACCTCCCGTCAGGATGTCATGTTCCACCAAACGAGTCCGCCCCACCTGGTCTTCACTTAGGGCAAAAATGTCCTTAAAGTCCATGAGCAGCTGCAACAGTTGTTCCTGCTGCCGAGTGTCTAAACCCCTACAGTTCTCTGCCCAGATCTTCCGCACCAAGGTCACCGCAGCGTCTTCAGTCTCCTGGGGCACCCACACTGGGTGCATAGGGCTCGCAGGTGCGGGAGCCATGGTGGCAGCAATCTGGCTGGGCTGAGGTGGGATGTGCTCGACAGCTGCAATCTGCGGTTCTGTGTAGCGGGCCACAGGACCCGTGGGGGTGTGATCAGGAGCTGCGGGCAACAGTGGAATGAGAGGCCCCTCCTTGAAGCTCCATGTCCCCACACCCAAATCCAACTGGCACCCCGCAGCCCTTAAAAAGTCCAGCCCCAATATGCACATGTCCTGCACCTCTGCTACCCACACAGGGTGGGTGATAGATCGGCCACCTACATTAAAAGTCATTGTCCCCCTCCCCTTCATAGGTGCCATGTCCCCAGTGACTGTGCGCAGCTGCACTGTGGTGGGTTGGATCAGAGTCCAGTCCGGTACCATCTCGGGCCTCACTAGTGTTACCGTGGAACCAGTGTCAATCAGGGCCGTGCATGGAAACCCTTCCACTGAGACGGGGACATAACAAAAGTCTCCAACACATGTGCGGCCGACCACCACAACCACGGTCGCTTGGTCGAGGGCGGAGTCAATTTCGGAGGGATTCTGGGCTCGGGCCCCCTGTTCGAGCTGTCGGCCCCCGCCCACTGGCGATGGAGGTGTGGAGGCTACGGTCGGGATCTGCGATTCCTCCCCCCCGCAGACCCCGTGTCGTTTCCCTGCGTCTTGACTGTTTTAGGACACCGCCTCAGGAGGTGTCCCGGTTGGCCACAGCCCCAACAAACGGCCGGGGGTGCGGAGGAGTCCCGCGTCGACTGCAGTGCCACCGCTCGGACCATTTCTGTCAGCTCCGAGACCCAAGCAGGTTTCTCCTGGTTCAGCTCTGCCCCCTCCGCAGATCTGCATGCCGGTGGTTGTCCTCTCAGGTCGTTTCCCGCTGCTACTCCCAGCAAACACTCTCTCTCCACTGCTAAGTCCAATGCATCTTGCAGGGATCGGGGGTGCATCAGTTGAACCTGCACACGCAGCTCCGGTGGTGCCAGGGCTCTGATGAACTGATCTTTTGCTAGTTCATTCTGAACCCCTGACTGCATGTGTGAATAGGCTCTGCGTGTGAGGCTCTCAATGTCATTAGCCAAAGCACGCAGGGGTTCACCCGGCAACCTGCTCCTGTTGCAGAGTTTATTTTTAAAAATGTCTGGTTGCACACATTGTCCAAACCGCCTCTTTAAAGCTCCAACTAGTGCATCATAGTCTTTTCTGTCCTCTGAGCTTAACAATAACAAGCAGTCCAGTGCATCATCTTGTAGACAGAGAGCCAGCTGCAGGGCTTTATGCTCAGCTGTCCACCTCCCTGCATGAGCCAGCAGCTCAAACTGTGCATGGAAGGCCTCCCAGCTGGACCTACCGGAGTACTTGGGCGTCTTCAACGGGACGGTGACGTTTTGGACGACGTAACTGTCATGGCTGCCGCCATGTGAATCTTTTGGCGCGCTTGGAGAAAATGGCGTCGACGGACCCGCCCCCCCGCCGGTCTTCAGTCCTGCTTCGGCAGCCATGCTCGCTGCAGAGCTGTGCGGAGCAGCCGTCGCCTGAGTTATTTTAGCGAGCTCCTCTCTCCGGCCCTCCTCGTCCTCTACTCCCTCCGCTTTAATTTTCACCTGGGCGAGCGCTCCGTCCATGACGCTGATGTCGCGGGTGGAGGCAACGAGCCAGTAGTACTCACTCAGCTCGATAGCGTTGGTTTACTTCTGACACCAATGTAATGACGCCAACACTGCAGACGGAGTCCAGCCAAACGGGGTTTATTCAGAAACAGGGACGAGCTGCTATTACCGAGGCTGCAGCTCACGCCTTAACAGAAAACGCGGTACACACGCGAGCGAACACACTGCTAGCTGCCTGCTAACAACAACACACTCCCGGGCTCTTCTTCTTCGTCTCTCTTTTCCTGGTCCCTCCTCCCTGCTCCTACCCCTCTCCTGCCCCCACGACCAATCCAACACATGAGGGCGGGGGACAACAGAATCACAACAGCTCAACAGAACACAGTACAACTGAACAAATACACAGAAATACTTGGACCCAAAGCAGAACCAAACACAGGGTCGTTACATTATGTACACAGGGTCCCAGTTACATTCAACAACAAATGCAAGAGAAAAACAATAATAACATCTAGAATTAACTAAGAGAAACATCAGCTAGTAATACACTAAGCCCTAATGTAGTAGAAAAACATCATTATAAACAGCAGCACGAACATGAGTCATTATGAGCAGATGGTCACAGATGAACGCAGCAACAAGAAACAGATCAGTATCAACATGATGTGACATTTTGCAGTGTTTATTCTTATTATTTATTTATTCATGAGTCTGACAGCCTCAGGGTAGAAGCTGTTCCTCAGTCTAGTGGTTCTACATTTGATGCTCCTCAACCTCCGTCCCGAGGGGAGTGGTGCAAAGAGTGAGTGTGCTGGGTGAGTGAGGTCTTTCATGATGCAGGTGGCTCTTTTTCTGCATCTGGAGGTGTAAATGTCTGTGATGGTGGGGAGACTGACTCCCACAGACTTCTGTGCAGCCTTCACCACTCTCTGTAGAGCTTTCCTCTCTGCAACTGTGCAGCCTCCATGCCACACATTGATGCTGGAGCACAGGATGCTCTCCACTGCACACCTGTAGAAGGAGTTGAGGACTGAGCTTCTCAGACCAGCTCGTCTCAGCCGTCTGAGGAAGTAGAGTCTCTGATGACCTTTCTTGATCAGGCTGGTGGTGTTGTTGCTCCAGCTGAGGTTATCATTCAAGTGTACACCTAGGTACTTGTAGCTGGAGACCACCTCCACCGCAGATCCACCTATGTACAGTGGGGTGTGGGTGTGTTTGTTCCTTCTGAAGTCCACAATCATCTCCTTCGTCTTCTTCACATTCATGTGAAGGTTGTTCTCTTTGCACGTAATTGGTCGTAATCTTGTAAATGAGTAAAAAGTCTCAAAATTGTAGCTCAATTAATTTTGGGGTTATAGATCAACTTGTGTACTGTATAAAGATATGTCTGTTTCAGGATTTTTTAGGCGTGTTTTAAATGTGACCGCGTTTCGTCACGTGGTCTTCTTAAGTATAGCCCCACCCCCTGCAGCTCCAGCCGTATAAATTACTTCTTCGCCTCGGTGGAGCCGTTCACTCGCGAATCGCAGATAGCATCAGATAGCAATAGCTATAGCTCCTTTTTTGCTAAGAAAATGCGACAGGTCCATTGCATACTTAGTTATCAACGTGATTACTCTATATTTTAATCACCAACACAGACCCCGCATGCGATGTGACCGGGTCGGACCGGGTGCAGCGAGTCCGCTGCTCATCTTCTAAAATAGCGCTTATTATTAAACACATAACAGCGGAGTTATGAATTATAGTTGTGTCCTCAACTTTAAAAACAAAACCAGAGTTGTTTGTGCACTAAAAACAGCGTAACTCTTGGAAAAAGGAGCTGCTGTTACAGCCAGAACTCAGATAAAAACAGAGCAGGTGGATCTCTGCTGCACCTGTCTGCCTCTCCACACACAGCTCTGATGCAGGCTGTGAAGAACGATGCCGACCGTCACAGTGGTCACTGTCTGACTCAGAGTCTGAGGCCCTGTTTACACGGACACTGTGTGGGGGAAACGCAACTTTTGGGTATGTTAATTAGGTGAAAAGTTTTGCGTTGACACTGTCGAATTCTGTGGATACGACTCTCTCCCCCTCCACCCCCCGTCCTCATGATTTCACTGTAGTTACCATGCTGGGCCTTTAGATGGCGCTGTGATTTTTGGAACCTTCACTACTGCGCATGCGCTGCCTGAGGTAAACAGAGCAGCTGCCTCGTCTGTTTTCCTCTCTGGCTAAAATCAGCTAACTACAAGTTGTTGTCAACAAGTTAACAACAAGTTAAAGCTGGAATTTGGATAAGAGTCAACAGATTTGAGTCAGTGGGACCCGCTTCATCTAACAAGCTGCACTGAGCCTGTGGACCAGAACCGCTGAGTGGACTGTGGACCAGAACCGGACTTTACGCCGTGATAAACAGCTGACTTACAGCAGGTAAATCAACATTCTTAATATAATGTTTGCTTGTGTTTACTTTGATCACACAACAACTGAGTTTTTATTTATTTATTTATTTCTGCCAGGTGGAGAAGCTGTCGTTGACAGGCAGACGGTTTGGCGGTTCTGATGGGTCCAGATGAACACACAGCAAGAGTCCAGTTCATTAACGTAGTTACAGTTCGGTTCACGTGTTTTAATAGTGTGTTCAGTTTAATTCTCAGTGTTTGTGTTTAAACTTTGGTGCTGAATAAATAAATAAATAAAAAATAAACCTGTGTCTTCATTTTCACAGCACGTTACGCACTGTTTAAAAAATGTAACGAGTCCAGATAGATACTGTAGTTCAGATAAATTTACATCTCCCACGCCAACATAAATACTGTTTATTATTGTTAAACTGTTATATTTTGCAACGTGACACGTGAAATGTCACTGTCCGCGCGTGCGGGCTGCGCGCATGTGGTTGACACAAAAGCTCCACGGGAGATGTTTACATTATCAGCGGGGGGTCTACGAAAAACTTCCACCTTGAGAGCAGGGTCAGAAAAGTATCGGTGTCATCGAGGGGGGCCAGCAGCGTCGTGTAGGCGATAAGCAAAGTCGCAAAGAGAAAGTAGCGGTTACACTCAAAATACGCGCCGTGTAAACTGGCCCTGAGTCTGGCTCTGGACGTTCAAATGAGTAGGGCTGGAGAACTCCAGCCTTCACGAACATCTTCAGGGTGCAGGACACGGCGCAGTACTGCGCTGAAACCACGCCCACGCGCTGACACGCCCCCAGCGTTTCAGACCAGGGCACAATTATGTTTTTTCATTATTTTTGAGACTTAATTTTATAAGGTAAACAATGTTTTTAATCAGTCAGATTTATATGGGTGATTAATAACACATATTTATGCCATGTGACAAACTCAAAACACACATTTAATTTTACTTTACACGGTCTTTAAAACTGTCAGAACTTTCACATGAAAATCATTAAATACTCAAATCATTAAGTTATCATTAAAAGGTAATATTTAACATGTAGCATAAACTGTAAACATTAATATTCAACCCACCCCATTAACGCCCCAGAATTAGTCAGTGTATCAATCATCTCATCTCCCAAAGTAGTTTGAGAAGACCTGTCACTTAAGGCCGAGATACACTGAAGCAGACTCCGTATACGCGCGTATACGCGCATATTTTGTGCGTATGTTTTTGCTGCTATACTTCAAGAAACTATCAGCTTTCAAACGCTCTCGTTCTCCTTGTTGTAATATGAGCAGCAGCACACGGAAGGGACTCAACTGAGCTCGCTGATTGGTCACTTTGACACGCCTACTGAAATGATTGACAGATTTCAGTCAGCTCAAAGTGAAACCTATCATGAGCAGCTCGCTGAAGACCGCTGCGGTGTTCTGATGCGGTGTTTCTACTATATATGTTATAAAAAGTTCTCTCAGAAATAAAAATAATAACAGGGAGTGCTTTTCCTGCAGCACACAGCCCACCAGGGAATATATAAAACATCGCGCACCCAGGTAGGACCTGAATTCATTCATTTCATTCATCGAGTGAACGGAGGAAGAAGCGGTTACTTGACTTTAGGCAAAAAAACAAAAGAA
>JBBPBX010103401.1:0-11889 GCA_038048925.1 Garcialebias charrua | reverse complement strand
TCTGTTCTCTGATTGGTCCGGTCAAAAATAGACCGGAGAAATCGTTTTCAATGGGAGGAATGCCAGACCCTAGTACGAAGCAAAGTGAAGGACAGGGTTTGGTTTTAACCAGGCTAGCGTATGACTGTCCTAACAAACAACTGTCCATAAAAAAACCACAATACACTCCCATACACACACAATTGAACAATAAGGTTGATGAATCCACACGTAGCAAGTATATCTGTTTAGGAACACAAGAACTAAAATGTACCTTGGTACTCGTGTTTAATGGAAGTTGATCGCTCTTCTGGCTACCTGCGATCTCCTGACTCTGGACGTGTTCACGTCATCTGGAACAGATCATTTATACTTATATTTAGAGGAAATTCTACATTTTGATGATAGCTGCTGTCACATGTAAACCAATAAACATTACATGATTGTTTTTGGCCAAAGTATCCATCTCACATAAAGGAAAGATGGATGGACATAGTATTTACAAAACTCCTCTCATGATGGGTGGACTAAGATGAAATTAAAATTAGCTGAATGAAAGAAAACTATAAATTTAAAAACTGTGACTAATAATATTGAAGTCATACATAACAATCCCTGCATTATTTATAAAATTGATATCTATGTCATATACATACACACAAATATACATATATACATGTATATAAGCATATCATATATGCATATTCATATACAGTGTATATACATATATGCATATACATGTATACTGTATATGCATATACATATACTGTATATGCATATACATATACTGTACAGATAGACATATACATGTAAATATAACATGTTCAACTGAAATTGTGTGCGTTTGTGTGTGTGACTGTTTTGTGGTTTTTATGGACATTGTCATATGCTATAAACAGACAAGCAGATTACAGTTCATTACTGTCCTGACAAAACACTGTCCTTAGAAACCACAAAACAGTCACACACACAAACACACACACAATTTCAGTTTATCATGTTTTTAAGAAAGCAAGATGTTTGATGGATAGATGGATGATATTTGATGGATGGAAGTCACACACACAAACACACACACAATTTCAGTTTATCATGTTTTTAAGAAAGCAAGATGTTTGATGGATAGATGGATGATATTTGATGGATGGATACATGGATGGATGGATGGATGTTTGATGGATGGATGGATGGATGCATGCATGGATGGATAAAAGGTGGACATCAGTCAGTAAAGACTCCATCTGTCTGCGTTCAGCAAGGCTGGATGTTTGATGGATGGATGGATGTATGGATGGATAAAGCGTGGACCTCAGTCAGTAAAGAATCCATCTGTCTGGTTTCAAGAAGGCCGGATGTTTGATAGATGGATGGATAGATAGATGGATGGATGTTTGATAGATGAATGATGGATGGATGTTTGATGGATGGATGGATGGATGTTTGATGGATGGATGGATAAAGTGTGGACCTCAGTCAATAAAGAATCCATATGTCTGGGTTCAGGAAGGCAGGATGTTTGATGATGGATGGATGATGTTTGATGGATGGATGCATGGATGGATAGATAGATGGATGGATGTTTGATAGATGAATGATGGATGGATGTTTGATGGATGGATGGATGGATGTTTGATGGATGGATGGATAAAGTGTGGACCTCAGTCAATAAAGAATCCATATGTCTGGGTTCAGGAAGGCAGGATGTTTGATGATGGATGGATGATGTTTGATGGATGGATGCATGGATGGATGGATGGATGTGTGGATGTTTGATGGATGGATGGATGAATGGATGGATAAAGCATGGACCTCAGTCAGTAAAGAATCCATCTGTCTGGGTTCAGCAAGGCAGGATGTTTGATGGATGGATGGATGTTTGATGGATGGATAGATGTTTGATGGATGGATGGATGGATGTTTGATGGATGTTTGAGATGTTTGATGGATAGATGGATGGATGGATGTTTGATGCATGGATGTATGGATGGATGGATGTTTGATGGGATGGATGGATAAAGTGTGGACCTCAGTCAGTAAATCCATCTGTCTGGGTTCAGGAAGGTAGGATGTTTGATGGATAGATGTATGGATGTTTGATGGATGGACGTTTGATGGATGGATGTTTGATAGATGGATGGATAAAGCGTGGACCTCAGTCAGTAAAGAATCCATATGTCTGGGTTAAGGAAGGCAGGATGTTTGATGGATGATGGATGTTTGATGGATAGATGTTTGATAGATGGATGGATGCATGGATGGTTGGATAAAGCGTGGACCTCAGTCAGTAAAGAATCCATCTGTCTGGGTTCAGCAAGGCAGGATGTTTGATGGATGGATGTTTGATGATGGATAGATGGATGTTTGATGGATGGATGGGTGGATGTATGGATAAAGCGTGGACCTCAGTCAGTAAAGAATCCATCTGTCTGGTTCAGGAAGGCAGGATGTTTGATGGATGGATGGATGTATGGATGTTTTATGGATGGATGGATGCATGGATGGATGGATAAAGCGTGGACCTCAGTCAGTAAAGAATCCATATGTCTGTTTTCAAGAAGGCAGGATGTTTGATGGATGGATGGATGATGTTTGATAGATGGATGCATGGATGGATGGATGGATGGATGGATGGATGGATGGATGGATAAAGCGTGGACCTCAGTCAGTAAAGAATCTATCCGTCTGGGTTCAGCAAGGCTGGATGTTTGATGGATGGATGGATGTTTGATAGATGGATGGATGGATGTATGTATGGATGGATAAAGCATGAACCTCAGTCAGTAAAGAATCCATCTGTCTGGGTTCAGGAAGACAGGATGTTTGATAGATGGATGGATAGATGGATGGATGTTTGATGGATGGATGATGGATGGATGTTTGATGGATGGATGTTTGATGGATGATGTGTGGATGTTTGGATGGATGTTTGATGGATGATGTGTGGATGTTTGATGGATGGATGGATAAAGCGTGGACATCAGTCAGTAAAGAATCCATCTGTCTGGGTTCAGTAAGGCAGGATGTTTGATGGATGGATAGATGGATGTTTGATGGATGGATGGATGGATGGATGTTTGATGGATGGATGGATGGATAAAGCGTGGACCTCAGTCAGTAAAGAATCCATCTGTCTAGGTTCAGGAAGCCAGGATGTTTGATGGATGGATGATGGATGGATGTTTGATGGATGGATGGATGGATGTTTGATAGATGGATGTATGTATGGATGGATAAAGCGTGGACCTCAGTCAGTAAAGAATCCATCTGTCTGGTTTCAAGAAGGCCGGATGTTTGATAGATGGATGGATAGATAGATGGATGGATGTTTGATGGATGAATGATGGATGGATGTTTGATGGATGGATGGATGGATGGATGGATGTTTGATGGATGGATGGATAAAGTGTGGACCTCAGTCAGTAAAGAATCCATATGTCTGGGTTCAGGAAGGCAGGATGTTTGATGATGGATGGATGATGTTTGATGGATGGATGGATGGATGGATGTGTGGATGTTTGATGGATGGATGGATGTATGGATGGATAAAGCGTGGACCTCAGTCAGTAAATAATCCATCTGTCTGGGTTCAGTAAGGCAGGATGTTTGATGGATGGATGGATGTTTGATGGATGGATATATGTTTGATGGATGGATGGATGTTTGATGGATGGATGGATGGATGTTTGATGGATGGATGGATGTTTGATAGATGGATGGATGGATAAAGCTTGGACCTCAGTCAGTAAAGAATCCATATGTCTGGGTTTAGGAAGGTAGGATGTTTGATGGATGATGGATGGATGGATGTTTGATGGATGGATGTTTGATGGATGGATGAATGCATGGATGGATGGATAAAGCGTGGACCTCAGTCAGTAAAGAATCCATATGTCTGGGTTCAGGAAGGCAGGATGTTTGATGATGGATGGATGATGTTTGATGGATGGATGGATGGATGGATGTGTGGATGTTTGATGGATGGATGGATGTATGGATGGATAAAGCGTGGACCTCAGTCAGTAAATAATCCATCTGTCTGGGTTCAGTAAGGCAGGATGTTTGATGGATGGATGGATGTTTGATGGATGGATATATGTTTGATGGATGGATGGATGTTTGATGGATGGATGGATGGATGTTTGATGGATGGATGGATGTTTGATAGATGGATGGATGGATAAAGCTTGGACCTCAGTCAGTAAAGAATCCATATGTCTGGGTTTAGGAAGGTAGGATGTTTGATGGATGATGGATGGATGGATGTTTGATGGATGGATGTTTGATGGATGGATGAATGCATGGATGGATGGATAAAGCGTGGACCTCAGTCAGTAAAGAATCCATCTGTCTGTTTTCAGGAAGGCGGGATGTTTGACTCACCAAATACCAAATGACCTCTTGGACTAGCTGAAAACCTGTACATGTAAAAATATGAAAAAGTTAAAAAACAATTCTCAAGTTTATACAATACACTTATACAGTATTCTGTATTATTCAGTATTCAGTATTCCAACAACAGTATTCTTATACCTACATAAAACTGCAGTCAACGTGATGACGTAACGAGGCTGCAACGTGATGACGTGATGACGTAACGACGCAGTTCGTCCGTCTGCTCACTGCTCAGAGGTAAAAAAAAAAAAAAAGAGCAGAATTAGCAGAAAAATGACGTTGGAAACATTAAAACCCCTCTACCCTATTAACGCATGTTAAATTACAGCGTTAGTCACGCTGTTATTGTGACGTGACACGTTCACGGTAGTGACGCTAACGCGACGTGCGTTTAATTTTGTCTTCGTCGCGTTAAGACTCTAAATAACCACTAAAAACATCCACAAGTGATGCATATATAGTATCGCTGATTTATATAAATGTCTATAAAAGTTTTCAACAGCGTTGAAAGGTTGTCACGCTTCTGAAGTGAAGTTACGTTACATGCTAACGCTAGCCGCAGCTAGTTTGAGCTGCGTCTTTCTTCACGCACTCAAAACTCATGCACAGATACTTCCTAATTTATCTAAATGTTGATAAAGTTTTCTACAGTCTTCACAGTTTGTGACGCTGCGGTTAAAGTCACGTTACTACTGGATTAGGTTAACATTTCCTTGAGATGATGTCATCAAAAGCAACAAAAATTTTTTTTTAATTCTTACCTGAATGAAGTCAATACACTCTGACACTCTGTCCACCTACCGCTGCAAAATTTTATTTAAATCGCTCTCCAAAAATAATCTCCGCTCACCTACATGCACTCAACACACGACGCCATAACTCTGCACGTGTAAGCTCAAGGGGCTTTAACTTTTAAAAACTCGGTCACCTGAGGCCCCGCCCTGAGCCCCCGCCCACTACAGGGTCTATGCTCCACATCACGAGAGGAGGGGCGGCGTTGGAGTTTCGCGCGGTCTCCACATCACGAGAGGAGGGGCGTTGCAGTTTGGCGCCATGTGTGTCAGTGAGCCACACACACGGCTTCAATAAATGCAACCGATACACAAAAACATACACACCACACACAAATACCCTGGGAGGTGCGTAGCCAGCCAATTTTATAAATGTAAATAACTTTTTATTAAAACAATTTTAAGTGTTAAAGCACACTCCAACTCATCCAGGCAGCCTATTAGCCACAAGTTACGCTGATATTGATGAGAAAAAACAATGTTTACATATTAATATATTTGGATACAATCTGTGTTTTATCCAGACATTGGCAAAGGCTGGCTAATACCAAATGTCCCGATAATGTCGGTACGTAGTCTGGCGCATAGGCGGGCCAATACGCTTGCACCAACGCACACACACACACACACACACACACACACACACACACACACACACACACACACACACACACAACACACACAGCAGCGTCAAGTGAGCTCAGAGGCTCTGAAGTTAGATGATGACAGATATGCTGCCCAGAAAAATCGTAAAATCAGGCTGTCAAAATAGGAAAGAGAAATAAGAAAAGGAAGACAGACAAAGGAAAGGGTCTCGATTTGTAACAGTTTTTCCCCAAGAGAGGTGGGTAGAGATGTGCGTGATTATCAACCTGTTCGCTAGCTTAGCCTCGTTTTTTTTTTGCTCCCTCCCTCTTCTGTCTGCAACCCAAATTATGAACCACACGTCACCATCCAACCACAGACAGGTCTTTTTCATTAAAATTACTGAACCAAGAGGCGGAAGTGACAAAATCTTGGATTTATTAACTCAAAAGATAAGATACACATGTTTTTGCTGGTGAAGATTCTCACACATGTTTTTATTTTGTAGACCAGATTAGAATATTTAGTTAAGCATCCAAATACAGTACTGTCATTGTTTTAGGTAATGCCATTATTCAGTATTCCAGGTAGAAAAACAAGAAAAGTTTAACTTTTTTTATTATTATTATTATAGGCAATATTTCTTAATTACATTAAGATGTATTATTTGTTGGGTTTGATTCTATTTGTAGATATTCAAATTAATTTACTAGATAGTCCCGTCTTCTTTACAGACATTTTGTTGTATTGCTTAGTAGAATTTGAATATCTACAAATAATACCAAAACCAACAAGTAATATAATTTAGAAATGTTGCCTAAAATGCACATTGACAATAAGCATATTTGTATGCTTAACTAAATATTCTTGGGCTACAAATGTTTAAGTTATATATTATATTTTGTTGATTTAATATATCTAAGATTTTGTCACTTCCGCCTCTTGGTTCAGTACTTTGATTTGCAAGACATGCTTTGATTGAATGAAAACAACCTGGCTGTGATTGGCTGGTGATGTGCTTCATTTACATATAACTTGGGTTGAACATGCAGAGACAGAGCCACGAGCAAGCAGAGGGAGATGAGCAAGCGTGTGTGTGATTTGAATGCACATGCTTCAAATTATTGTTCATTTATATTGATATCTGCTGTTAAATCAGTGTTACTCAAGCTGGTGGCACAAATGTAACAACATATTTCACCAGCATTTAATCAATGAAAGAAAATGTTTACCAAGATATTCATATATACATATAACTTATCCCTGTACTATTCACCACACTTAACAACAAGATGAGTCAGAGTAAGCAGCAGCCCAAACTCCCAAAATTCCTGGCGGCCCCCCTGACCAGTGGTCCCCAACCACCGGGCCGCAGACTGGGCTGTGGGTCAATTTGTACTGGGCTGCACAGGGGGGGGGACGTTTACTTTGAAAAATCACAGGATTCTCTCCACCACGTCTGCCAATGACTCACTCTTGATGCAGGTCAACATACACAAGTGTAGTTTCTGTTAGACGCATGCGCATTGGTTCTACATTGCCCATTAGGGTGGAGTCATTTAGCTGTGTGGTCCGGAGCAGACAAGAGGAGTCGTGCAACCATGTCTGTGCATTTGAAGGATTACATTGCATATTTTTCGACCTGCCTGACAAAGAGTGACTGTAAAACTATTAACTAAATAAAACTATCATTTTAAACAAGCTTCTTAATATAACACCAGAGCACGTTTTGTCTTGAACTTTGTTGAATTCACATCGGAGCTGTTCCTTCGCATTTCTGCTTTTGCTCCTAAAAAAATTCTGCCCCTAAAAGTTCAAAGTCATGGGCAATTTTATTAAAAAACACAAATACAGTATAATTAAAGTTTTGCACTATGCATAAGTTCCTGCGCTTTTGTGTACTGATGTGTGAATCACGGAGCAGGGAGGAGGATGAGGCATAGCTGTGGGATATACTCATTAAATGAGAAATGATCCTGCACTTAATACACTTTTGAATCACACATAAAGTGATTAAAAGTACATTTGAAGTACAGGTGCTGGTCATAAAATTAGAATATTGTGAAAAAGTTTTTATTTCAGTAATTCCATTCAAAAAGTGAAACTTGTATATTCATAGACCCCTTTCACGGCTCGTCATCAACCCTGGAAAAATACCGGAAGTAGCCATCTTGGCGACATAGCGGTGTTAGCCTCAAAGCTATTGTAGTGTTGCGTCGCGTCTGGTCACACACAATCAAAAAATGGTGAATTATTGTCGTGTCCATGGCTGCCACAATCGGTCAGATTGAGAGAAAAAGCCTTCTGTTTTACAGATTACCACTCGTGATCACAAATCAAGGTGAAGTAACTCAGCAGTTATCAGAGGAACGTCGACGTCTGTGGCTGCCAGCCTAAACCAGAACTTGGATTGAAAAAAACTGAGCAACATCCGAATTTGCTCTGCACACTTTGTGTCAGGTAATATATTTCTTACAGTAGATTATAGTGAATTAGGGCATTACACGAATCATAAGTTTATTGAGCACGAGGACAGACCTTTGAAACACCACCTCCCTTTCTCTGTTCAAGACAGCCCTGAAAACACATCTCTTTAGACTAGCTTATTTACTAAATGTATTTTATATTATATCATCCTTATGTATTTTATATTTCAATTTGTCACTGATAATGTTTGAACTGTATTGGTTTGTTAAGTGTCCTTGGGTGTCCTGAAAGGAGCTTTTAAATAAAATGATTATTATTATTACAATCCTTTAACTGTGCTGCATAAAATGTACATGGAACGTTACAATTTTTTTTTGTTGAGTTATTTGTTTTTTACTTGTTAAGCTTTCAGTTGTTGAGTTGTTTATGCTGATTATTCAAAATTCATAAGAGCACTGTCATGACAGTGCTCTTGTCATGAGTGTCATGTCATGACACTCATGACAAGAGCACTGTCATGAGAAACTACACACCTAGCTCTCAAGTTGAAAAGCAAAAAATACGTACAAACACTAAATATGTAAGAAGCACATACAATAACCTAAATTAACTGTTCTTGTGTTGTTTGACAACTGACAATCCGGTGCTATGTTGTAAATCCTGTTTTGAAATTCATATGCATATGAACACACCAATTATTTACAACTTCATTTAAGTAATTTTTATTTTATTATGTTTTTTCTTTTCTTAGGCAGACGTGCTCCATTGTACAGCAAGGATGATCCAGACTGGGTGCCTTCACTGAAGACGTGTGCTGCAGAGTGCAGTTGGTGCTGATGGTGGATGACATCTGGCAGCAGAACGTTTCAACCGACGACAAAAAAGAACTAAAAAAAACATGGCAAATAGCACATGTTAGAATCCATGTTGAATAGGCTGTGTAAGACAAAAATACACAATCTTGAATGGCCCTCTACCTATTGATTTTCAAACATGTAGATATCCAGAAAAAGTTGCATTAATCGATATGATTGGCTTTGTGTGCTGTGTCTTGGTTAATCTGTCAACACCTTTGGTGGGTTATGAGTAGCTGCATGAATTGTAAAAAGAACAAGTGGATAGAAGAGTGATAGCTGATGTGAACCTTTTTTATTTTTATTTTACATTGTTCCACCTTTACTTTGAAGTTGTTTTTGCAAATATGGGGCAGACATGATTTTTCATTCACTGCACTCTTTATTTGAGCATGATGCTGGTGAAGATTCTCAGTCGTCCAGGACATGATAAAATCAAAAAAGGCGTTCAATACAGGATCAACTGGACTTTATTAGTAACAAATAAAGTCCAGTTGATCCTGTATTGAACGCCTTTTTTGATTTGAGCATGAATTACTATATCATTACTGTTTATGTATTGATTTGATGAATGTAATTTTGATTATGCTTTTTCTGTAATGGATATCACACTAACGTGAGCAAACAAGACAACTTACATATTACAACATATGTTTCACATAGTGGTGCTGATACTGTATAGCTCACGTCGATTTAGAAAACCTCTTTTAAACAGAATAAATGACATTATGTATCATTAACCATTTTGTTTGTGCACTTTTTGTATTGACTAGAAAATATTCTGCCAAACTCAAAGTAGTTGTAAGGTAAAAAAGGTCTATATAAAGACAACCATTCGTACTATTATCTTAAAAGATAAATGTCTGCAGAATGCACCTCAAAGTTCTTACTGTAATTAGATTCATAGAGTAGCTGTTATTTATATAATTTGTGTTGAAACACTGTACAAGAGTTGAACATTTTGAATAACACTTGTCAGCCATCATTGTACTTCACATGTTTATTTAAAAAATATGTTTTGAGGTAGTTCTGCACAGAGCTTCTATAAAATGAACTGAAACACACATTTACACATTTAGTCTGGATTAATAAGGAAAATCAAGGCATTGCTCTCTGGAACCGCTCAGATCTGGTTGATCCAGGGATCAAATGTAGCTTAAAAAACAGGGATCTAAGATCATTTTGACAAAATTTGCTTCAATCCTCAGACTGATGTGATGAGTCACATACATTTACAATAAGAATACATAGCTAGTGTGTGTTTAAAAACACACCCAAAATATATTTATATGTACACAGACAAATTAAAAATTAAATATAAATCACCAAATAATTCACAATGTCTGCGTAGGTCACAGCTGGTAAGGTCTTCTCATCTTCTGACATGTTGGACAGCCGGTATGGGTCTTAGCTGCCAATTATCTGTATTTTATCCAAATGACGTTCCTTTGCTGCAGGCTGAAGCTGGTCCACATAGTCTCCTGCAGCTTCTGTCTTCTTTACAGAGGTTTGTTTTACAGACAACAAGGTCAAATCAGAAATAAAACCGGAGCTCCGACTTCAACTACTGTGTGTTTACAGCGCGAGTGTCTCCAACATGGCGGTGCTTCCGGTATTGCGCAATCCGTGAAAGGGGTCTATTCGTTACACACAGACTAATATATTTCAAATCATGTTTGTTTATTTTAATGTTGATAACTGACAAATCAGCGACCTCTATTTGTCCTGAAGTGAAAGCCCCTTAGCTGCAGACCTGCAGCTTTGCAGACATTTCAATAATGAGTTTACATATTTTGTTTCATGTTAATCTACTGTAATATACCTTTGTAAAATACACCAGAATGCAGGAAATGGCATCCATTTTATCCAAAATTATCTGAGGTAGGACCTTCAGACCCCCCCATGAAATTAGTCTGTCATTAAACCGGTCCGTGGTGCAAAAAAGGTTGGGGACCGCTGATATAGACTTCAAAATAATTAAAATAAGTTAATAAAACGTTCTAAATGACGGAAATCCGTCTCGGGGACGGAAAACTTTAAATCATCACATTTAAAAGCAGGAATGTTTAGATACAAACCTAATCTGTGAAGTAGAACTTCTTGGGCTTCGTTGTGTTGCAGTTTGTCCTTTAAACGACATCGTTCCTCTTTATAATCTGCGACTGTTGTTTCCAGAAACTCCAACATTTCTTCCGTAGCCACTTCGTCTCTTTGTTTAGCCTGATGTCTCCTCATCTCTGTTTGCTACAGTTTCCTTAATATAATAGATACGAAACCGGTACAGATGAAACGAACTCAAGAAGATTAAATGTCAATGTTACAGAAACTAAGCTCGTAGTCTAAAAGTACCTCACATTTCTTTTCGACTTTGTTAGCGACAACTTCAGGTGACTTCTTCTTCTTCTTCTTCTTCTTCTTCTTCTTCTTCTTCTTCTTCTTCTTCTTCATTATATTGGCGGTTGGAAAACAACTGCAAGAAGCATTACTGCCACCGACTGGTAAGGAGTGTGAACTTCATGACAAATAAATATGCTGGTGAAGATTCTCGTCCAGGACATGATAAATCAAAAAAGGCGTTCAATACAGAACAACTGGACTTTATTTGTAACAGAAGACGTTTTGCTTCCCATCCGGGGAGCTTTATCAATTCAATGAGGAAAATGTGGAAGCGAGCGAAGTTATACAGGCTGATAGTAAAAAATGAAATATAGCCTGATAGCCTCTGTTTCCTGAATATTTCTGCAATAAATCAACAATGTCCAATTTAATTTACATTTACACACACATATATGTATAATAAACAAAAAATATATACACATATACAAATATATATAAAGTACATACACACACATACAGTATAT
>JBBPBX010103399.1:0-11889 GCA_038048925.1 Garcialebias charrua | reverse complement strand
AAACGAGATTATGT
Source organism: Garcialebias charrua (assembly GCA_038048925.1). Classification (NCBI taxonomy): domain Eukaryota; kingdom Metazoa; phylum Chordata; class Actinopteri; order Cyprinodontiformes; family Rivulidae; genus Garcialebias; species Garcialebias charrua. The sequence goes on along the minus strand of JBBPBX010103399.1, from coordinate 11,875 downwards.
ACACGAGGTCCCAGTTACATCCAACAACAAATGAAAGAGAAAAACAGTAATAACATCGAGAACTAACTAAGAAAAACATCAACTAGTAATACACTAAGCCTAATATAGTGGGAATAAACAGCAGCACGAACATGAGTTTGTATGAGCAGATGGTCACAGATGGTCACAGATGAACACAGCAACAAGAAAACATATCAGCATCACCATGATGTGATATTTTGCAGTGTTTATTTTAATTTTATTTTTATTTATTCATGAGTCTAACAGCCTCAGGGTAGAAGCTGTTCCTCAGTCTAGTGGTTCTACACTTGATGCTCCTCAACCTCCGTCCTGAGGGGAGTGGGGCAAAGAGTGAGTGTGCTGGATGAGTGAGGTCTTTCATGATACAGGTGGCTCTTTTCCTGCATCTAGAGGTGTAAATGTCTGTGATGGTGGGGAGACTGACTCCAACAGACTTCTGTGCAGCCTTCACCACTCTCTGCAGAGCTTTTCTTTCTTCAAGAAAAGCTCTGCAGAGAGTGGTGAAGGCTGCACAATTTCCAATTATGTGTTGATTTTGAGTCATTTTTAAAGTGGAAGTATTTGTAAAATTACTGTAATTTAACACGTCTACTCTGTACAGTTTCATTATCTGTGTTGATGTGAAATTACATCTACTGTACAATGAAAAATACAGTAGTCCCTCACTACTTTGCGGTTAGTTTATCAGCGACTCGCTCTATCGCGGTTTTTCAAAGTAAGAGTGGACGTGGCACACAGTTGGCTGATTGATGGATGAGCCACATGATCGTCAAATATTTTTTACAAACCGGATTCCAAAAAAGTTGGGACACTAAACAAATTGTGAATAAAAACGGAATGCAATGATGTGGAGATGGCAAATGTCAATATTTTATTCATAATAGAACATAGATGACAGATCAAAAGTTTAATCTGAGTAAATGTAACATTTTAAAGGAAAATATGTTGATTCAAAATTTCACAGTGTCAACAAATCCCCAAAAAGTTGGGACAAGTAGCAATAAGTGGCTGGAAAAAGTAAATTGAGCATATAACGAACAGCTGGAAGACCAATTAACACTAATTAGGTCAATTGACAACATGATTGGGTATAAAAAGAGCTTCTCAGAGTGTCAGTGTCTCTCAGAAGACAAGATGGTAAGAGGATCACCAATTCCACCATTGTTGTGCAGAAAGATAGTGCAGCAATACCAGAATGGTGTTACCCAGCATAAAATAGCAAAGACTTTTAAGTTATCATCATCATCAAAGATTCAGAGAATCTGGAACAATCGCTGTGCGTAAGGGTCAAGGCCGTAAAACTCTACTGGATGCTCGTGATCTCCGGGCCCTTAAACGTCACTGCACCTCAAACAGGAATGCCACTGTCAAGGAAATAACAGAATGGGCTCAGGAATACTTCCAGAAAGCATTGTCAGTGAACACAATCCACCGTGCCATCCGCCGTTGCCAGCTGAAACTCTACAGTGCAAAGAGGAAGCCATTTCTAAGCAAGCTCCACAAGCTCAGACGTTTGCACTGGGCCAGGGGTCATTTAAAATGGAGTGTGGCAAAATGGAAGACTGTTCTGTGGTCAGATGAGTCATGATTTGAAGTTCTTTATGGAACACTGGGACGCCATGTCATCCGGACCAGAGAGGACAAGGATAGCCCAAGTTGTTATCAACGCTCCGTTCAGAAGCCTGCATCACTGATGGTATGGGGTTGCATGAGCGCTTGTGGCATGGGCAGCTTGCATGTCTGGAAAGGCACCATTAATGCAGAGAACTATGTTCAGGTTCTAGAACAACATATGCTCCATCTAGACGTCATCTCTTTCAGGGAAGACCCTGCATTTTTCAACAAGATAATGCCAGACCACATTCTGCAGCAATCACAACATCATGGCTACGTAGGAGAAGGATCCGGTACTGAAATGTCCAGCCTGCAGTCCAGATCTTTCACCTATAGAGAACATTTGGTGCATCATAAAGAGGAAGGTGCAACAAAGAAGGCCCAAGACGATTGAACAGTTAGAGGCCTGTATTAGACATGAATGGGAGAGCATTCCTATTTCTAAACTTGAGAAACTGGTCTCCTCTGTCCCCAGACGTCTGTTGAGTGTTGTAAGAAGAAGGGGGGATGCCACACAGTGGTAAAAATGGACTTGTCCCAACTTTTTTGGGATTTGTTGCCATGAAATTTTGAAACAACATATTTTTCCATTAAAATGATACATTCTCTCAGTTTAAACTTTTGATCTGTGATTTGTGTTCTATTCTGAATAAAGTATTAGATGTTGGCGCCTCGACATCATTGCATTCTGTTTTTATTCACAATTTGTTTAGTGTCCCAACTTTTTTGTAATCCGGTTTGTATTTAAAATAAGTTATTTTTAATAATTTAGCACCTGCTGCATTTTTGTGCAGCCCGTACTGATGCAGGATAAACTTCCTGCTGCAGCTGAACACCTGATCAGCTGTTCACCATGCAGAGCAAAGAAGTGGGCGTGGCCAAGAACACTTAAAGGTGGCAGAGAGCTGAAATCATCATGATATCCTGTTCTTTTAGAGCATTTAGAGCTTAGAAACATTGTTAAGAATATTGCAAGAGTGTGGGAAGGGTTTAAAAATGCCTTTACATATACATATATATAATAAAATAAACTACAGTAATACTGCTGCTTAGTACTTAGTACTACTCCTACTTCGCAGTTTTTCACTTATCGCGGGTCTTTAGGGTACGGATCCCCCGCGATAAACGAGGGACTACTGTATTATTATTGGCTTTACAATTCATTTTGTGAAAATTAATAACTAACAATGCAAAATGTGTTCCCCTTTGGGCAGCACAGTGGTGCGGCCGCCTCTCAGTGAGGAGGTCGCTGGACCAAATCCCGGCATGGGGGCATTTCTGGGTGGAGTTTTATGTGTGGGTTTTCTCCAGGTACTCCAGTTTCCTCCCACAGACCAAAAACATACATGTTAGACTGATTGGTAACTCTAAATTGTCTCTAGGTGTGAGAGAGAAAATGGTTGTTTGTTTGTCTCTATGTGTCCCTGTGATGGACTGGAGACATGTCCAGGGTGTCCCCCGCCTCTTGAACAGATACTGCTGGACATGAGTATCAGTGACCCCAGCGATCCAAAAAGGAAGAAGCGGGTAAAAGATAATGGATGGATGATGCATGGATGGACTGATGGATGGACTGATGGATGGATGGATTGGATGGACAGATGGATGGATGGGTGGATGATGGATGGATGGATCCAGCAGCGGTGCTGGACCTACTACTATTAGAGGAGTCGATGAGAAGAAAATATATGATATTGTGCAAAACGTTAAAAATAAAAAATCTACTGATTGGGTTGGAATTGATATGTGGCTAGTAAAAAATATAATAGAATATGTACTTAAGCCTTTCACATACATTTGTAATATGCCTTTTCAAACAGGTACATTTCCAAGCAAAATGAAAACAGCAAAAGTCGTACCCTTTTTTAAAAGTGGTGATAAACATCAATTCTCCAATTATAGACCTATCTCTCTTCTTTCTCAATTTTCTTTAGAAAAATTGTTTTTGCAGCAATTTGACAATTTTATGGAAAAAGATACAATATTATCTGAATGTCAATACGGCTTTAGAGCCAAAAGGTCAACTTCAATGGCTGTAATGCAATTAGTAGAAGATATAGCTAACGCAATTGATAAAAAAGAATATACTGTGGGAGTGTTTATAGACTTTAAAAAAGCATTTGACACTATAGATCATGAATTACTTTTACTTAAATTGGAGAAATATGGTGTTAGAGGCATTGCACATTCTTGGATAAAAAGTTACCTGAATCCAAGGCAGCAATATGTACAATTAAATAATGTAAATTCTGATCTATTAGAGGTTACCTGTGGAGTACCACAAGGCTCAGTGCTGGGTCCTAAACTTTTTTTACTTTACATAAATGACATATGCAATGTATCTAAGTTGTTATCATTTACTTTGTTTGCCGATGATACCACATTATATTGCTCTGGTAATAGTTTGGAGCAGGTCCTCAGTATAATGAAAGGAGAATTACAAGCATTAAAGAAATGGTGTGACAAAAATAAATTATCACTAAATTATGATAAAACAAAATTTGTAATATTTAGTAACAAGAAAATAAAAAATAATTTCAAACTCACGATAAACAGTATTGAAATAGAACGAGTTTATGAAATCAGATTTTTAGGGGTGATACTTGATTACAAATTGCATTGGAAGGCTCATATTGATCATGTTAAGGCCAAAATGTCAAAAACTATTGCAATACTGAATAAAACAAAACATCTCCTAAATAAAAAAATCACTTTACCTGTTATACTGTTGCTTCATACTTCCATACATTAATTATTGAGTTGAGATATGGGGAAAGTCGTATAAAACCAACACAAAACCAGTTTACATGCTCCAGAAGAAAGCTATCAGAATTATAACTGCATCTGATTACTTTCATCCAACTAATGAGATATTTCTTACATTGCATATTTTAAAATTTTATGACTTAGTAGAACTCAGAACAGCACTGATTATGTACAAAGCCTACAATAAACTCCTTCCAAGCTGTATACAAAAGTGGTTCAAAATTAAAGAGAAAAACTATGATTTACGAGAGAAGGGTTTATTTGAAAAACCAAAGGTTAGGACAAATATTAAAAACAACTGTACTTCAGTTAGAGGGATTCAGGTGTGGAATAGTTGTAGTAAGGAGTTTCAACTGTGTTTTTCAATCTTTAAATTTAAAAAAACATATAAAAATCATTTACTAAACAAATATAATAGGACTTGAGTGTTTTTTTTTCTGCTTTTCCTATTTTGTGTTCTGTATTTTTATGAGCTTGTTTAGCTGGAATTTGTTGATATGTTTGAAAAAACTAATATGCAGGATAATATTCTGCTATTTTGATTTTGATGTATAACAAAGTGAAAGTGTTAAAGGCTTGTGCTTTTGCCTACAAATTTTTTTTGGTCCACAATTTGTGTATCTTTTGGGTTGTTCATTATTTTTACGATTCTGGTTTGGTTCAGAATCTGTATGTAAGTTTAGGGACAGGACTAGATAAGCCATTGCTTTTTCCTGTTCCCTTTTTGAACATTTTGCTTTGTTTCCAGAATATTTTGGTGGAAATATTTACGGTACATTTTTATTTGTTTATAGTATCGTTTAAAAATTTTAACTGTTCAAAATGAAAAAAAATCTAACAAATCTTTACTGTGTTGGTGTTTTGTCAGCTAAAGGATGAACTTGGGTTCTCTTGATGATCAAAGGTGCAGAGGGCCCAGCAGCAGACAACAATCTGTGTCCACATGGTGACGTCTTACACATCCATGGTTAATGTTTTAGGCCCTGTACACACGTAGCCTGGTGTTTGGAAAACGAATATTTGCGAGAAAAAAAATATCTCTGTCCATACATGTTCGAATATTTAAAATGTTTGTCTACATGTCCCGTTTTATTTCCCCAGAGAGCGTTGTAAAGAATATGCTGAACCCATAGGTGGCAGTGTAGTGCTGTCACAACCCTCCAACTCAGCCACGACTTCTTGTTATTTATTTATTTATTTTCTTTAGTTTGTGTGGACAGACCGCAAGGTTGGACTACTATTAAATACCGTGTTGGAGTACAAAGTTAATAAAACGCAGGAAGATGTCGACTGGGAATCATGTCAGAGCAGGTATGTTGACTTTTTAGCGCTTTTTTTAGAGCATTATGTGACTGTCAGCGCCGCAGCAGCTGGAGGAGGTGGAGCATAAACCTCCGGTTCTGAAAGTCCACACGCAGACGCGAACACGGAGAGTTCTCAAATCTCCACTTTGGTCGGAGTTTTGTTATTATTCGTTTATAGTTGCATCAACCGGAGTTCACGTGTGGATGAAAGGCCAAACCGCATGATAAACTGTTCGGTTTTACTGATAAACGGCTACGTGTGTACAGGGCCTTAGATACAGTCAATGAGAAAAACATCTCGCTCATTTGTGGAACTTCTAGACATTTATTTTTTTATTTTTTTACTTTTTAGGAAATGCCGAAGGTATAATACTTTTCACACCAGGAAAATACTTCCTGTAAATATAAACGAGCTTCTTACCTGTGGTGGAAGTCAAAGAGGTCTTGCATGTTTCCAAAGATGATGTGCTCCTTGTTGATGATTCCTGGAGGAATCTCCTCAACTCCACTGGTCATCTCCCACAGGTACGTCTGACGGATTAGAGGAGATATAAAATGACCATAACAATGAAATCAAAGTGAGTTGATGGGAAACACTTTGTGAGGAGATGCCAAACTCACATCCATGCACTCGCGCAGGTCGCGCACGTAGGCCTTTTCTGTCTGAATCAGCTCTGCCATGATGAACCTAGACACGTGAAAACAGAGACATGAGCACAAGCTGTCAGCTGCCATCCCGACTGCACACAGTCAACAAGGAGCTAAAAGTGAAAACAGAGACATGAGCACAAGTTGTCAGCTGCCATCCTGTCCCCCTGCACACAGTCAACAAGGAGCTAAACGCCTGTGGGCCTCCTTCATTCACTCTGATGAATGATGAACAGTCAGGAAGCAGCCATGACTGAAATCCTGCTCATGATTTGTGAAGCAGTTCACTCCTCCTGCGTTACAGGAACACATTTGTTCTCTGGTTTAGATCCATGTTTCACCGTCGGCTGTTTCTGTGTCGGCTGTTTCTGTGTCGGCTCAGCAAACTACAGTATAAGCTGTAAAAAGAAAATTTACACGCAACAATTCAGAGTTCAGAGGTGACGAGGACACAGAGGAGCTTTTCTGCAGCGGACTGTCTGAACGAGCATCAGACTGTGAGCTTTGTGCATCCAACCATTATCCATCCATCATCCATCCAACATCCATCCATCATCCATCCATCAATCATCCATCATCCAACCATCCATCCATCCAACCAACCATCAATCATCCATCCATCCATCAATCAAAACAGAACGTGACATGTTTTAAAAAAGGTCTTAAAACCTTTCTTTTTATCCAGTTTTTTAATTAATTTATTGTGCTTTTTTTTTTTTTTTTTTATTGCACCCAGTTTTTATTTGAGTATTTTATCTGCATTTTGTGATTTTTTTTTTGATGCAATCATCTGTGAGGCACTGTCCTCTTGATTGTTCCTCCACTTGCATTTATGGTTGATTTTAATCTTGCTTTTATTTAATGTTCATTGTAGCACTTTGAGATTTGTTTAATGTAAAGTGCGTTATAAATAAAAGTTATTATTATTATTATTATTATTATCATCCATCATCCATCCATCATCCAATCATCACCCATCCATCCATCCATCCATCCATCCATCATCCAATCATCACCCATCCATCCATCCATCCATCCATCAATCATCAATCATCCATCCATCTATGGAATCATCCTTACCAGATGGTTGAACCACCTCAACTGCTCCTCTTGATGTGGAGGAGCAGTGGTTCTACTCTGAATCTCTCCTGATAACTGAACTTCTCACCCTGTCTCTAAGCTACCCTGCAGAGGAAACTCATTTCAACCTCCTGTATCTGTGATCTCATTCTTTCAGTCACTACCCAGAGCTCATGACCAGAGGTGAGGGTGGGAACGTAGACTAACCAGTAAACAGAGTTTTACCTTACAGCTCAGCTCCCTCTTCACCACAACGGACCAACAAAGAGTCTGCAGAACTGCAGATGTTGCACCAATCCATCTGTCAATCTCAACTTGCACTTTTTTTATTTGCTAAATGACAGAATTATTCTGAAACTCAGGGCTTATAAAACAGTGGTATTTTGTTCAAACTAACAACTTTTGGATTAGGCTTTTGAATGTTTCAAACTCATATAAATGTAAACTCATATAAATGTAGGCTCTTTGTGCTTTTTATGTTGTTTTAAACTTGAGCCCAGCAGGAGATGGTAAATGCAACCAAAGCTGCAGATCTCAAGTTTAACGTGCTTGCCCTTTGTAAATGATGGAAAAGGAACGAAATAAGCTACACAAGAACATGACATTGTTAAAGCAAAACTTGAGAACCGCTAAAATAGTTAGGGTAAAAAAACAAAAAAGGTTTGTAGCTCTACAATGAACTAAGCCTGGGTGATATATTGAATAGATCTGATTTATTAAGTTTTCCCTCACGTGATATCGCATCACCGCTCTTTTCCCCTCCCATCCAGAACCCCCCCTCCAGCCACTCTCATTTAGCAAACTCCAACGAGGTCCATGTTTGTGTTACAGAAATGAGCGAGACGTTTCAGTGGAAGTTAATGAGCGTTCAGAGACGATGAATTAACCAACGAGTGACATGTCTGAGGTTTACTGGAACAAGAAAAAAGCCAAACCCATGACGTTCAGACATCCCCTCCCTGATAATTCAGACTGGACAAAAAACAAATGTAATATTTTTATAGCAGAAGATGTGTTGCCATACTCAGTAATCTGGAATACCAGTTTTCAGCACACACTGACAGAATGGAGCCCCGTTAGAAAGTTTCCTCTTGTCACCACTTTAGCCAACAAATTATACCAGTCCAAGAACAAACCTCTGTTTTCTCTCTCGTGACTGATGGGTTGACATTAAAGGACAAATAGCAGTTAAAACACCATAACTCCCCTGGCAGGATGACAGAAAATCAAATGTACAAGCACACATGTTGCAGAAGAACTTGTGTTTGAGCTGCTCAACCAAATAAAAAAAACTGGTCAGGTTACATAAATATGGATGCAGAATATTTATTCTGAGACTTTTTTTAAATCAGGAAGTGTTTCCCCTACAGTTCCAAAGAGGGTGCCTCGCCCCGTCAACAGAACCATGGGTCCTGCCTAACAAAACGTCCTTCACACCCCCACCCCCACCACACCTGGTCAACAATCGCCGGCACTGACGTAGCGGCGCACAACACAAATGCGCTAGCCAAGATGCTACAGATGTAGCACTCTGCATACCTAACGCATTCTCCCCTGTCAATAACTGCGGGAACGACCGGTAACCTAGAGCTAAACTAGCGCACATCACAAACATGTCTCCATCCCAACCCTAAAGTCTCACGTATAATTGTAGCTCTGCGTACGGCCATACGCAGCTGTACGCAAGTACTACGCAGAGGTACGCAAGTACTACGCAGAGGTACAAGCATATCCCGCAGGGCATGTACGCGCAAAGCTCAAATTTTACGACAGCGTACGCAAACGCGTTGTCTCACAATAAATTGCCCGGCGCCGGACTGTTTTGTATGTGACACAAATGTATTAAATTACTCTTCTTCATCCCTGATCTGGACTTTTCTTTTGTTTGTTTTTTGCCATAAGGCAGTGATCTCTTCCTCCTCTGCTGACTCCATGACTGAAATGATGAGAAATGAATGAATTTGTCACGAGCGAATTAAACTCGGGTCCAGCGAGAGGTTCTGCAGATTTCCTGGTGTGCTGGTCTGATGTGTGGGCTGCAGGACCAGCGCTCCCTGTTTTTAGTTTTATTTTTTATAACTTTTTATTAACATATAAACATAGAACACCTCTGCGGCTGCAGCTGCCAGCTCTCATCTTTTTCCCCCGCGACCTGTCAATCAACTCAGTAGGCGTGTCAGCAAATGACCAATCAGCGACCTCAATTTGTCCCGTAGGTAAACGCTCTGTGCTGCAGCTGCTCAAATGACGTCAAGAATTTGGTGCGAAAACGCGAGAATGGTAAATAAAATGGTAAATGGAGCTTACAGCGCTTTCCAGCCCCCTTTTGAGGGGCCTCAAAGCGCTTCACAGTACCAACCATCCACCCATTCATACACACATTCATACACACATTCATACACTGGTAGCGGTAGACTGCCGTGCAAGGCGCTGCCTGTCCTACCGGGAGCAACTCGGGGTTAAGTGTCTTGCCCAGGGACACAACGAGGTATGCCGTGACCGGGGATCGAACCCGAGACCTTCTGGTCCTGAGCCGGCTGCCCTGCCTCTACACCATCTCGGCCCTTGAATGTACGCGAGAACGAACGCAGAGCTGCGCGGGTGACCGCACTGCGCACAGTACGCGCGTACGGACGCGCGTATGGACTTACACAAGCCGTTTTCGCATTGCACGGCCGCCCCGCCTTCTAACTCGGGTTCGGCAAGTTCGCATTTTCCTTTTCCGCCCCGGGTCCACCCTCGTTTTGGAACCATCTCCACCGTGGTTCTGATCGGGCCGGGCTCCCGCCCAGTTTGACGTCATGTACTGCTCACATTTGATTCGTTGTTTGCAGCAGGGGCTGGACTCGTTCTAACAACAACCTCAGCGCGAGCTGAATTTCATTAAAATTTAACTACAGAAACCCCTAAAAAAATTGTTAGCTGAATTAGTTTTTCTGAGTTTAATTTTTGTTAATAACTGATTACAAATCAGCTTATGTTAGAACGTAAATAACACGAAGCGCGCACCCATATAGAGCATTTCCGCCTTTCAGCGCGAGCTGAATTTCATTAAAATATAACTAATATTCTCTAACTCCTGCGTGTAGCCAATATGTTACGTGGGGCGAATCCTTTATAGGAAAAGTGGACTCCTAAAATAACCAATACGAGTCCGTGGCCGAGTGGTTACAGCGTTTGCCTTCAACTAATTTTATCTTGACCCGGGGAAGCGGGTTCGCGTCCCACCTGGTTCAAGTTATTTTACATTTGTCTTTTATTGGAGAAAATAAAGGAGTTTGTGTTAAATGGTAATAAATGGTAAATGGAGCTTATTTATATAGCGCTTTCCAGCCCCCTGTGAGGAGCCCCAAAGCGCTTTACAATACCAGCCATCCACCCATTCATTCACACATTCATACACCGGTAGTGGTAGCCTGCCTTGCAAGGCGCCATCCAGACCTACCGGGAGCAACTCGGGGTTAAGTGTCTTGCCCAGGGACACAACGACACATGGTGGGCGGATGCGGGATTCGAACCTCCAACCTTCCGATCAGGGGTCGACTGCCATTACCACTACACCACGGCCGCCCCTTAACCACAGGCATTACACAAACTCATTCTTTTATTTTCTCCAATAAAAGACAAATGTAAAATAACTTGAACCAGGTGGGACGCGAACCCGCTTCCCCGGGTCAAGATAAAATTTAGAGTACAAGGCAAACGTCCTAACCACTCAGCCACGGATTCGTATTGGTAATTTTTGGAGTCCATTTTTCCTATAAAGGATTCGCCCCACGTAACATCCAGGCTACACGCAGGAGTTACAGAATATTAGTTCTATTTTAAAATCCTGGCTATGGGCAAGAGTTAGAGAATATTACCGGTAGTTATATTTTAATGAAATTCAGCTCGCGCTGAAAGGCGGAAATGCTCTGTATTGGTGCGCGCTTCGTGTTATTTACGTTCTAACATAAGCTGATTTGTAATCAGTTATTACCAAAAATTAAACTCAGAAACACTAATATATATATTCAGCTAACACATATTTTTTAGCGGCGTCTCCTCTCTTAAAACACTGTAAGCGCGCACACAAGAACTGCCCACCCACTTCAAGAGAACGCCCCACCCACTTCAAGAGAACACGCCCCACCCACTTCAAGAGAACGCCCCACCCACTTCAAGGCGGCTCTCCGGACAATGCGTAATGAGCGGGGGCGGGCCAGTCCGGACTCTGGGCCAACCAGGGGCGGGCAGGGCCGTTGAGGGCCGTGCAATGCGAAAATGGCTACAGAGCTATACTGGAGCCTTAACCCTCCGTCCACAAAACTCCCCGAAGAACTGAGCACCCTGCCAAAACTAGTGACCTCAGGGAAACACTGAAAACACTGTTTTGTTTAATGTTGAATTAAAAAGTTTGGACGTGTCGTTTATCCCATTGTCCCATGAACGTACCGTTCTAA
>JBBPBX010103398.1:0-11889 GCA_038048925.1 Garcialebias charrua | reverse complement strand
TCATGTTCGTGCTGCTGTTTGTAATGATGTTTTTCTATTACTCTAGGGCACATGTGTCAAAGTATTGGCCTGCGGTCCAGATGTGGCCCGCCATGTCATTTTATGTGGCCCGCGAGAGCTTAGTTTAAAAGTTTTGAGTGTCTAAAAATAAATACGAGCGTGTTTTGACCAAAAACTACATTTCCCACAATGCCTTTCAACTACGGTAGCCCACAATGCCTTTCGACTACGGAAGCCACAGCAGTGTTTCTACCTTCATGCCAATGAGTTGCGACATAAATATTTATCCCAAAATGTCCAGAAAAAGAAAAGTTGATACGGACGGAAGACTTTCACGAAAGATGGGAAGGCGAATACTTGTTTGTGCTTCAAGGAGAAAGACCGGTATGTCTTGTGTGTTACGAGGCGGTGTCTGTCATCAAAGAATACAATCTGCGTCGCCATTTTGAAACAAAACACGGAGCGAAGTACGCTAAAGCTAGCCTTCGAGAAAAACAACACATTGCCAAAGAATTAAAAGGCAAACTGCAGTCGCTGCAGACTTTGTTCACAAAATCCACAGCCAAAAACGAGGCCGCGGTGAAAGCTAGCTTCATTGTGGCTGAAGAAATCGTCCGTGCTTCCAAGTCGTTTTCTGATCGAGCGTTTTTGAAGCAGTCCATGCTGAAGGTCTGTGAGCAAGTATGTCCCGACCAGTTACAGACTTTTAAAAACGTGAGTTTATCAAGAAACACCATCGCGAACCGAGTGAAGGAACTAGCAGAAAATCTTACATTACAGCTGGCCGAGGAGACACGCAGCTACGTAGCTTTTTCATTAGCTGATGATGAAAGCACAGATAACACAGACACAGCGCAGTTATCAATTTTTATTAGAGGCGTAAAGTTGGACCTCTCTATCACTGAGGAGCTGTTGGATGTGGCTGCAATGCATGGGACCACGACGGGACAAGACATTTTTGATGTGGTTGAGAAGTCTGTGAGTAAAAATGCATTGCAGTGGGAAAACTTGGTGGGATTAACTACAGACGGTGCACCAGCAATGTGTGGAGTAAAAGTGGGCTTGGTTGGACTAATGAAGAGGAAAATGCAAACAATGAACTGTCACACGCCTCTGATAACGTATCATTGCATTATCCATCAAGAAGCTTTGTGTGGGAAGGTGCTGGGGATGGAGGACATTGTGACCACAGTCATGAAAACAGTGAACTTCATTCGGGCGCGTGGCCTGAATCACCGTCAGTTCCAGCAGTTTTTGCTGGAGATGGGCTCAGAACACAGGGATGTGCCGTACCATACAGAAGTGCAGTGGCTGAGTAGGAGCAAAGTCCTCAAGAGATTTTTTGAGCTCAGGGAAGACATTGCTGTTTTTATGCAGAGTAAAGGAAAACTCATGTCTGAACTGTCAGATCCGAAGTGGCTGTGTGACTTTGCTGTGTTGTGCGACATAACTGACCATCTCGCCCAGCTGAATCAGAAGCTGCAGGGACGCAAACAAGTCATCACGCAGATGTCCGACGCGATCATGGCCTTCCAGCGTAAATTGGACCTATGGATGTGGCAAGTGAAACAGGACAATCTTGTCCACTTTCCTGTTTGTCAGGTTAGCATTTTCTTAAAACTTAATTCAAATATACCCTGATGCATTCTCAATAATCCAGGTAGAAAAATCTAAAAAAGCTGAAAGATGAAGTTTTGTTTTGTTTTTTGAATGTCCAAAGGACCAGACTTAGCTTTTTTAGATTAATTAAAATATAATAAAATGTAATTCAACAAAGAAGAAGAACATTTAAACTCTGTGCAATTTAATGATTGTGCTTGCATTTTGTTTTGTGTTTATCATTTTCAGAGCATGTCCGCCTCATTTCCCGAGACGTTTTCATGTGCTCAGTTAGATACCAAACTGAGCTCGTTAAAGACTGAGTTTGATCGGCGCTTCTCTGACTTCAGAGCACAACAGTCTGGCTTTGACATCTTTGCCAATCCTTTCACCACCGACGTCTGCACTGCACCCCAACACCTTCAGATGGATCTAATTGAGCTTCAAAGCGACAGTGGCCTGAGAGCAAAGTTCAAGGATGCTGCAATCCAGGACTTTTACCGTCTGATGCCCCCTGGTTTGATGCCACAGCTTCGACTTCATGCTGCCCGTGTTCTGTCCATGTTTGGAAGCACCTATCTGTGTGAACTGTTTTTTTCCATAATGAATCTGAACAAAACCAAGCACAGATCACGCCTCACAGATGACAACCTCCATGCTGTTCTACGCATTGCCTCAGCACAGGACCTAAAGCCAGACATTGACACATTGGCAACAGGAAAACGGTGTCAGACATCTGGTCAGAAAAACACAGGTTAGCATTTTTTTTTTAAACTTAATTAAATTATAATAAAATGTAATTCATCCAAGAAGAAGAACATTTCAACTGTGTGCAATTTAATGATTGTGCTTGCATTTTGTTTTGTGTTTATCATTTTCAGAACATGATCAATCATAGAGAATCCACTTGGTGTGTTCAAGGACAGGCAGCATCTCCTCATCAAAGACTAACCAAACAACTTGAGTACGGTAATATAGTTGTGAACTGAGTCAACCTTTATTTTGGTATGTGTATGCACACAAATTGTTGTCATTCACAGTTGGATGCAAGGCTGTGTGTAGCCTTTTTTGGTGAAATGCTACATGTGTCATACATGTTCTTTGCAGCTCAGTTTTATGTTTTTTTAAATTAACTTGGACAATTTGATCCTTCATTAATGGAGTTATGTGGGTTTTCATACTCTGACAAAATTTAAAAGGATTTATGTTAGAGCAACAAGCAAACATATGTTTTCTATGCAACTGTAATTGTCAGTTGAATAAGTTTATAATAAATGAGTTATTCAACATTAAAGCTAGGGTCTGCGATATTTGAACACTCTGGGACTCTCTGGGACTTAGAAATATTTTCAGCGCAGAAAAGCATTCTGCTCCCTCCCCTCAGAGCCATATATGGCACAGTCCGTGCTTCTGGTGAACTTGGGATCTGCTCCGCCCCCTGCTTCTGTCTGCTCAGAGCCGCTGCGATATTCTGTGTTTATGGAAATAAAACCTTCTAATAAAATAAAATAAAACCATGGAGCGCTAGTCCTACAACACAAAATCCAGCAGACACCAGCAGAGGTTCACGAAGCAACGTTTGGACATGATTTAATTCGCTCGTGACTTCCTCATGTCGCTGCGCTGGTCTGGAATGTCTGGAATGCTCCACCTCCTCCTGTCTCTGCGCTGCGATATTCTGTGTTTATATGATAATATAACTGTTTAAAAAATTTAATAAAACCACGAATCACTCATCCTACAACACAAAATCCAGCAGAAATCATCAGAGGTTCACGAAGCAACGTTGGACATGTTTTAATTCGCTCGTGACTCGTGACAAATCCATTTCCTCATTCCTGTCAGTGCAGGATGAAGCGATCACTTGGCTTTTGGCAAAAAAACTAAATAAAAGTCCAGCTCTGGGATAAAGAAGGGATATTTAATACATTTTGTGTCACATAAAAAACAGTCCTGCATCGCTTTGCAATCCTTTGAATGAGAACGAGCTGCGGCTGGGACAGGTGGGGGCGTGGGTTGGGGCGTGACAAACAACTCTGTTTTTATTGGCTGTCAGTGTCCTGGTCACTCTTGTGTTTTCAGTGTTTTTATAAATGCTGATAGAGAAGCAAGGGGACAATAGATTTTTTCAGAGATTACTTTGTCTAACATCAGTTTGTCAGTAGATAGTGACTGAGTGAAGAAATATGTTAAAAATATATTGTTTGAAAAGTTACAGACTACATTACAATCTTACATACCCCAGCTTTAAGTAGTACGGTAGTTACATTTATTTTACATTACATTCGATTACATTTTGTTACATTTATAAGTTACATCTGGCCCTTCAAGGCCAGCCATTATGCTGATGTGGCCCTTGGTGAAAATGAGTTTGACACCCCTGCTCTAGGGCTTAGTGTATTTCTAGTTGGATGTTTTTCTTAGTTCATATCCTAGATGTTATAACTGTTTTTCTCTAACATTTTGTTGTTGGATGTAACTGGGACCCTGTGTACATAATCTCATTTCATTACATGTACTACATGAGGTGCAAATGACAACAAAGACTCTCTGACTCTGACATGAAGTAAAAGCTGTAGCTACCGTTAGCTTGCTACACATAACTTATTGAAAGGGTTATACATAATTTACGCTACTTTATTACAAATACGCAAAGATTTGAGAAGCAAATAGTTCATTCTTACCGGTGACTGCGCCATTGCAACTCTGTTTACTAGCATGCACGTTCACGAGACAGGCCATGCTGTGGAGGAGGAGCTAAGGATGGCTGAGTTGCAGGTCAGCCGAGAGCAAGGGGGAGGGACCAGAAAGGTGTCTCTGTTTAAAATTTTTCTAAGTCCAGCGTTTTCCAGAAACTACATACAGCACCTTTAAGATAGAAATACTTACGAATACTAAACAGGTAAGTAGATCAAGTAAATACAGCAGCAGAGTGAGGTAATGTGGTCAATTTGTCCTCCAGCAGTCTAAAGCCCCCAGTATACTAGATATAACGGATTAGAGTTGAAGCGTCCCCCCCCCGCAGGGCATGTCCACGCAAAGCTCAATTTTTATGACCACGTACGCATACTCGGTGTCGCACAATAAACTGCCCGACGACAGACTGTTTTGTATGCAACACTAATGTATTAAATTCCCCTTCTTCATCCCTGATATGCCATTTTCTTTTGTTTTTTGCCAAAAGGCAAGTGATCTCTTCCTCCTCTGTTGACGCCATGACTGAAATTGTGAGAAATTAAGGAATTTGTCACGAGCTAATTAAAATTAGGAATGGGGCCAATCCGATCCAGTATCGGTATCGGTATCCGATACCAACACAGTTTCAGTATCTGGTATCGGTTCCAACCTGCCGATATTTTCCGATCCAGTTTCAAAGAGTATTTATGTTCAATCACATTCTGTGACTGCTTTAACAGTGTGTGAGTTAAACCCAATGATGACACTTTGGGCCTCACAACAGGAAGAACTTAAACTTTAGCAGCTAACAGGACGCATGTCCTCACACCCCACACGTCCTTCTTACTCATGGTTCAGTTGGAAAAACAAAAAAAACGCTAAGCATGATGGGAAATACAATACAGCCACTCCCTTAACCAGTAAGGCAGTGGATTTTGTTGTCTTTCTCATAATGCTTAGCAGTATTTTAGTTTTGAAAACTAAAAAACCGCTAAGCATGATGGGAAATACAACACAGCCACTGGCTGCTTCTCAATTCAGGGGCTGGGCCCAGCCTAGCTGGGCCGAGTAGGCCATGCACTCACAAAGGCCGGGTGGGCTGGACGAAACTGCTGAAATGGGACGGTCTAGCCTTCCGGAGAGCCGGCCTTGAAGTGGGTGGGGCGTTCTCTTGAAATGGGTGGAGTTCTTGTGTGCGCGCTTGGTGTGTGTGTGGAAAGAGAAGGGACGCCACTAATAATATTTGTTAGCTGAATATATATTAGTGTTTCTGAGTTTACTGTTGTTAAGAACTGATTACAAATCAGCTCATTTTTCACGTGCGTAGCAAGAATTTTCTGAGGGGCAATCGTTTAAAAGACAGAGTGGACCAACAAAAAGCGGGTTGCCCAGTAGCTCAAATGGTTAAGCATCCCGTGGTTGGCGCGCAGAGCCTTTTCTCGAAGCTGGTTCGAATCTCTTTTCGGTACGGTTAAAACTTATTTTACGTTTGTATTTTATTGGATAAAAAAATGAGGACTGAGATTAAAAAGGAGTTTGTGAAACTCCTTCTTTTTTTAATCCAATAAAAGACAAACGTAAAATAAGTTTTAACCGTACCGAGTGAGATTCGAACCAGCTTCGAGAAAAGGCTCTCCGCGCCAACCGCGGGATGCTTAACCATTTGAGCTACTGGGCAACTTGCTTTTTGTAGGTCCACTCTGTCTTTTAACCGATCGCCCCTCAGAAAATCCTTGCTACGCACGTGAAAAATAAGCTAATTTGTAATCAGTTCTTAACAAACAGTAAACTCAGAAACACTAATATATATTCAGCTAACAATTTTTTTTTTGTCGTTTCTGTAGTTAAATTTTAATGAGATTCAGCAACGAGGCTAGCCTGTATAAATAAAGGTTGAATGAATGAATGAATGAAAAAAGCGCTGAGGTTGTAAAATGAGCTGATGACTCAACAACACGCAGCAGTCCTGCCCCTGCTCGCAGAAATTCCCACCCCCCCGCAAAATCTCTGCTGGCGCTACGAATTCTGGGATAGCATCTGTCTTGAAGGATTCACAGATGCATCCTTGGATTTCGGCAGGAAGTAGGCCGCATTCCTCGGCCGCATGAGGAGGAGTCTTCGAATTGGGACAGTCCTCCGTGCGGGGCAATGACGTATGCGGCCGACAAATGCGCACTCATGAGGACCCAGCCCATGAATAGACCTTTTACCAGTTGACGTCATCACGCAAAGCTCGCCTGAAACGAGCGTTCTGATTGGACGGCAAAAAGCCGAAACCGGATGCAGGGGGGTAGGAAGGAGCCGAGGAGCTTCGTAATGATAGAGTTGTAATTTAGAAGCTTGTTTTCTTAAAATAGTGAACAACCACTGGTCAAAATGCCTGAACATTGTGCCGCGGATACGAGAGGAGGTGATTGTGTGCGCTGATGGAAAATGGGGAACTCCTTCAGGCTTTTTGCGAATGTCCAGCAGGGTGAGTCGTTGTGTGTCGTTGTCAACAACCTGTATTATCCAAGCGTCAGAAATAAATGTTTTAAATTTCTCACGCCAATACTTCTGAAATTTAGACTGGTTTGGTTATTGTTACAGGTTTAACATCTTCTGTTAGCTGCTATAACTACTACTACTAATAATAATAATTAATTCAATTTATAACGCACTTTTCATTACTGAAAATCTCAAAGTGCTACACATATATTGAATGCTACACACATTCATAAACCGGTGGCGGCAGACTACCATGCAAGGTGCTTTCCAGTCCTACCGGGAGCAACTCAGGGTTAAGTGTCTTGCCCAAGGACACAACGACACATGGTGCGGGTCCCGGGAGTCGAACCGCCAACTTTCCGATCGGGAGACGACTGCCATTACCACTACACCACGGCCGCCACTACTAGAACCATGTCTTCATAAGAGCCGTCAGTATAGCACAGTATGTAAACAAAGACATGACGTTTGAGTCAGTCACACCATGTTTTAAATTTCTCACGCCAATACTTCTGATATTTAGACTGATTTGGTTATTGTTACAGGTTTAACATCTTCTGTTAGCTGCTATAACTAGCACCATGTCTTCATAAGAGCCGTCAGTACACAGTATGTAAACAAAAACATGACGTTTGAGTCAGTCACACAATGTTTTAAATTTCTCACGCCAATACTTCAGATATTTAGACTGATTTGGTTATTGTTACAGGTTTAACATCTTCTGTTAGCTGCTATAACTAGCACCATGTCTTCATAAGAGCCGTCAGTACACAAATACATGACATTTGAGTCAGTCACACAATGTTTTAAATTTCTCACGCCAATACTTCAGATATTTAGACTGATTTGGTTATTGTTACAGCTTTAACATCTTCTGTTAGCTGCTATAACTAGCACCATGTCTTCATAAGAGCCGTCAGTATTAGCACAGTATGTAAACAAAAACATGACGTTTGAGTCACACAAATGTTCACAGCGTCCTTATTTCTTATTTGATTTCTGTAAACTATGTCTTAAATACAACCTGAGACAATTGGTGATGTTGTGATGTGAAAAATAAAAACTATCCCAAGAGATATATTTATTAGCTTTCCTGGGAAAATTTAATTATCTTTGAGAACGTATTTACTTTTGCACTTTTGACACACTGTTTATACAGCTTACACTTTATTAGACGTAAAATGTGTGAAAATCTTAAATATATTAAAAACAATATATTTTGCATGTGAATTCCATAATGACACACAATATGGTTATATATTGTGTTTGTGTTTGTTTTTGCAGAAAACGAGGTGGCTGCAACCATGTTGGAAATACATTCTAAACCAACCTGCACCCAGTTGCCTTGCAGGTGACCCCCTACCTACGACTCCATCGACCTACGAACAACGGGACCTACGAACGTATCATATTTAATAAAAATATGACATTACTGTATTAATTTTTTTTTTGTGTGTTTAAATGTTCTTAATTTCATGTGTACATCACTTTGTTGCAGCTGTGGTTGTTTTAAAGGCTTTATAAATAATAATTATGATAAAAATGATCATTTCTGATCATTTTTGTCATGATTGCGCAATAAATGTGCAACTTCCGGTCATAACAGGAAGAAGGTCTCCAGTTTTCACGGTCACAAGTTAAGGCAGAACACCGGAGGCCATTAGGTCAGTCACGGCTGCTTTGAAAGTCTCCAGTTTACAGGGTCACTAGTTACAGCAGAACACCGGACGCCATCTTAGGTCAGTTTCGGCTACAGGGAGCCGGCCTTTGAAGACTGGTGACCAGGATGGCTTCATATGGATTAATTACGAGCTGGAAACGTCTCTGTGAGCTCTGTGGACGTCTCAGGCTGGAGCAGCAGCTGCAGATTGATCGCCGATCGCCGCACCGCCGCTCCAACACCAGCTCATGGCCTGGCTAGCAGAAGCTAACAGGCCTCGAGCAGCTGCCGTGGGTCGCTCGCCGGCCGCGGCGCTGCTCGGCCCGACAACAATCAACGCATGGCAACCTAAGATGTCGGCTTTGACCATCTCAAAGTAAGAAATTATATTTTTATTTATTCTGTAAATGTGAATAGCAATGTTTAACATTACAGTACACTACTGTACATGCTTAAATGTGTGTGCGGCGCTCGTTAGCGGTATTTCCGCATCCTACGAACGGAATAAGGACCTACGAACGGGACGCTAATTTCACCCCCTAGCTACGACAGAATCGAGCTGCGAACAGTTCTTATATCCCTAACTCGGACGTAAGTAGGGGGTCTGCTGTACATGGAAGGGACCAGCCCAAAAACGAACTGCACCTGCTACTTGGATGAGCTGCAAGTTTTAAAGTGAGTTTACTCAGTGTTCCTGAAGAAATGTCATATTACGCTTATAACACAAATACCCAGAAAGGTGACTTTCAGTCAAACTTCACCAACAACTGGAATAATACAATATCACTTATTTTGTCTTATTCCAGTGAAAAAACTATTCAACATTTTACAATTGTAGTTTATTGTATTGTGTTATCCATCCATCCATCCATCTTCTTCCGCTTATCCGGGGTCGGGTCGCGGGGGTAGCAGCCTAAGTAGGGAGGCCCAGACTTCCCTCTCCCCAGCCACTTGGAGCAGCTCCTCCGGGGGAATCCCAAGGCGTTCCCAGGCCAGCCGAGAAACATAGTCCCTCCAGCGTGTCCTGGGTCTTCCTCTGGGTCTCCTCCCGGTGGGACATGCCCGGAACACCTCACCAGGGAGGCGTCCAGGAGGCATCCTAACCAGATGCCCGAGCCACCTCAACTGGCTCCTCTCGATGTGGAGAAGCAGTGGCTCTACTCCGAGTCCCTCCCGGATGACTGAGCTTCTCACCCTATCTGAGGTGCGTTAATGGAGAGGACGCTGGCGTGATGTTCGCCGCTTCTCCACGCTGAAAAGTTGTTTTACTGTTGCTATTTTTAATTTTTGGACGTTTATCTGGACTTTTGTTCAGTGGTTTTTTAATTTTTTATCAAGGACTTTACGAACAGCTTGGTTAGTACTTCCTAACCGGAATATTGGGCTGTCTGCCTCCTGTCAAACTCCAGCACAAACCTTGCACAAACTTTGCTTGGAGAACTACGTGGCTGCAGTTTTTTGTTTTGCTTACCTGCTGCTTCTGTCAACCTCCTGTGTGGTCTGGACCGTTCTGGACTTTCTCCTGTGCTCCTCTTCGAGTCATGCTCATTCAAGTTACATCTCACTGCTTCTTGTTTATTTCTCTCGGAGCCGTGGGTCTGCTGTTAGCGGCTAGCTCTGTGCTAGCTTCCCCCGGTTTGGCTGGCGTGATGTTGACCTACTCCGCTTCGCAGCTGCTTGGACTTAACAACTGCTCCATTCCATCTTCTGTTTCCATCATCAAACAACTGGGACTTCTGCGTAGACCTCGTTACATCCATAGAGGCTCTCGAAAGAAATCTGTTTATTCTCGCTCTGAATTGATTCCGTCCGGGAGACGTGTCGCACCTCAACTACGTCATCAGAACGCTGCGTCTGTAGTCCCTTGTAGTCCGCAGCGCACGAGGTGGCAAGGAAAACGTGGAGTGGATTTCAGTCTGCTTAAACCGGTTCAAAAAGCTCCTACACCAACTAGCATTAAAATAGAACTTTTCAATGTACAATCACTATCCAATAAATCATGTCTAATTCATGATCACATCCTGGAGAAAAACTTGGACTTCATGTGCCTCACAGAAACCTGGCATCAACCAGACGTGTTCAGTTCTCTGAATGAAGCTTGTCCATCTGGATACAGTTATCTGCAGAGAGCCCGCAGCACTGGCCGCGGTGGTGGTCTGGCTGTAATTTACCGCAGTAATTTAAAATTGTCACATCTGTCTTCTCATAATTTTTCTTCTTTTGAATGTTTGGCCTTCAACTTCAAAGCCCCACTCCTGATGAACGTTATATTGATTTATAGACCTCCCAAACCACATGTTTCATTTAACTCAGAAATACATGACCTCCTCACTTTTTTCTGCACCTCCCCTGTAAAAACTATTTTTCTTGGCGATCTGAATATCCACATGGACAATTCCTCTTCCCCTCTGGCAACAGATTTTAAGTCTCTTTTGGAATCTCTCAACCTCACCCAACATGTGGTCGCCCCTACGCACAACATGGGGCATACTCTGGATTTGGTGATTACAGACACTGTACTTAATAACTTGTCTGTATATGACCTGGGTGTCTCAGACCACAGGGTCATCTCCCTGGAAGTGCCTTCAACTTCACCTGCTTCTAACCCAAAACGACCTATCCAGTTCCGTGACTATAAAAACATTTCCCCTGATGTTTTGTCTGCTGATCTTCACACCCTGACTGCTGTCAATCACTCATCTGCAGATGACTCTGTGGATTATTACAACCAATCTCTCCAGGAGCTTCTGGACCTACATGCTCCCCTGAAGTCAAGACTGGTGTCTTTCTCCCGTTCAGCCCCCTGGTACACTGATGAGCTGCGCAGGATGAAGGCAACTGGCCGTGCTATTGAGAGACGTGTAAAATCATCTGGTCTCTCTGTGCACAAGCAAGCGTACAAAGAACATCAGAAAGCGTACGCCTATTCGCTTAAAGAAGCACGCTCCAAATATTATTCCAACATCATCAACACCTGCCCTGGAAACTCTAAACAGCTCTTCTCCACAATAACTCATCTGCTTAATCCCATTAAACAAACTCATGAGGACTCTGTTCAAAAATGCAACCTGTTCCTCTCATCATTTAAAAACAAAGTTGACACTATCAGATCTCAGCTCCACAACCTCCCTGATCTTAGTGTACCATCTACCCGTCTGCTTTCTGGGACCCTGAGCAGCTTTGATGAAGTCGTTCAGAGTGAGGTAGAGACCATCCTCAAGAAAATGAAGCCTTCATCCTGCGCCCTGGATCCCTTCCCCTCGTCTCTCATAAAATCCAATCACTCTGCAATTAGCCCATTAATCACACAAATAATAAACAAGTCTCTACAATCTGGTCATGTTCCATTGCCTCTAAAAACTGCCATCATTAGGCCTCTTCTGAAAAAATCTAATTTGGATCCCGACATTTTTTCTAATTACCGCCCAATTTCCCACCTCCCATTTCTGTCCAAAGTGCTGGAGAAA
>JBBPBX010103397.1:0-11889 GCA_038048925.1 Garcialebias charrua | reverse complement strand
CCAAGCCATTCCATAATCTAATTCCCTGGATTGAGGTAGAACGTCCCTTCAAACTAGTTCTGAATTGTGGTTTTACAAACAACTCTGTCCCCTTAAGATTATAACAACTTTGTCTTTTAACAAAATGCATTTGGATATTTAAAGGTAATGCATTATTTTGAGCCCTATACATAACTGATAAAATATTATAGTCTACCAAATCATGGAACTTCAATAACTTTAGTTGATAAAATAATGTACTTGATGGATGACAGTAATGTTTTCTAGTGATAATTCTTACAGCTCTTTTCTGTAATACAAAAATAGGCTTTGTGATTGTTTTACACGCTTTCCCCCAAACATCAATACAATAGATTAAGTGTGGAACAATGATTGTGTTATACAACAAATACAGAGCTTTATCATTCAATAGGTCTCTGACTTTGTACAGTACTGCAATCGATTTAGCTATTTTTATTCTTACAGAATTTATGTGTTGTTTCCATGTCAGTTTGTCATCAATGATAACACCCAAAAACTTCACTCACACACCTCACTCACTCTACAAATCTCAACATCCTCAATTTTGAGTGGAACATCAACAGTTTTCTTTTTATTACTGAATATCATGTAATTAGTTTTTTCTAGATTTAATGATAATTTATTTATTTTAAACCAAGTTTGTATCTTGACAAATTCTGTCTTTATCAATTCCAACATTTGTTCTATATCTTCACCTAAACAGAAAAATGTGGTATCATCAGCAAAAAGTACACATTTAAGGAGTCCTGACACATTTACCAAGTCATTCACATATAAAATAAATAGCTTTGGTCCAAGTACAGAGCCTTGGGGAACTCCACATGTGATATTACAGAGGTCAGATCTTACATCATTTATTTGTACAAATTGTTTCCTATCTTTTAAGTAGCTAGATACCCACTGTAATGCTGGTCCTCTAATACCATATTTGTTCAGTTTTTCAAGGAGAATGGTGTGATCAATAGTATCGAATGCTTTTTTTAAATCAACAAAAATACTGATACAATATTGTTTTTGATCGAACAGCAGTAGTTATTTGTTCCATTAATTCCATGAGAGCCATTGATGTAGAGTTTTTTTTATCTAAACCCATACTGACTGTTGCTTAGAATATTTTGTTTATCTATAAATTGATCTAGTCTGTTTACAAATAGTTTTTCAAGAATTTTTGAAAACTGTGGTAACAAGGATATAGGTCTATAATTGTTGAACACACATTTATCACCATTTTTAAAAAGAGGAACTACCTTAGCTACTTTCATATTATCTGGAAATATTCCTGTTGAAAATGATAAGTTACATATATATGTAAACGGCTCAATAACATGGCTCATTATGTCCTTTACAAACATCATATCCATGTCCACCCAGTCTTTTGATCTCTTGTCTGTAAGATTTTTTACTACCTTCATTATTTCCTCTTTGTTAGTTCCATTTAGAAAAATACTGTTTGCACAGCCTGTAATTGAATGGCTCACATTATTATCTACTTTTGGTATTTTAGCTGCAAGGCTTGATCCAACATTCACAAAATATTGATTAAATCCATTTACAATTTCATTTTCATCATGAATTTCATCGTTGTCTTTTACAAAATATTTTGAAATACCAGTTTTTGTTTTATGATTCTTCAGGACACTATTCATTACTCGCCATGTTGCTTTCATATCACCATTACTTTTATCTAATAATTTACTATAATATTCTTTCTTATGTTTCCTTATAATCCCTACTAATTTATTTTTATACTTTTTATATTTTTCTTCAGCGCTCTGACTTCGCAATTTCAAGAAACATGAATACAAATAATTCTTTTTTTACAAGCATTTCTCAACCCTTTTGTCATCCATGGTTGATCAATCGTATTTCTCTTTGTGTAATTTGTTTGCACACAATTCTTTTCATACAGAGCTTCCAAGATATTCATAAACTCATCATATGCTCTGTTCGCATCATCAACATACACATCATTCCAGTCTTGTTTATCTAGATCCTCTTTTAATTTTTCCAAAACTTTTTTTGACGTGTTTATGATCTTTTTCTTCGTTGTAACTGCTTTTGTGATGCTTTGATCATTTTTATAGATTGTGAAAACTGGTAAATGATCACTTAAGTCGGTCGTTAAGATACCACCTATCACGTCCCCATTTGTTATATTTGTGAAAATATTATCAATTATTGTGGCACTATGAGTTGTAATTCTTGTTGGCTTTGATATCAATGGATACATATTTAAACTGTACATTGAGTTTATAAATGTGCTGATGTTATTTGAATCTGTTTTATTTCCCATATCAATGTTAAAGTCTCCACACAAAAAAACTTTTTTATTAAAACTCTTCTCCATTAGCTCCAAGATTTTATCAGTGAATATTTCTATATTTGCTCCTGGTGATCTATATACACAACTTATTATTATGTTTTTATCGTTTTTGTTTATTATTTCTATTGTTATCATTTCCATAATATTATCAACTATTATTGACATTTCACTATTTAATTTACATTTTATTTCATTATTGACAAATAGAGCGACTCCACCACCTCTTTTATTATTTCTGTTCATATGATATAATTCATACCCCTCGATGTGAATATTACTTGTGTTATCATCATTGAGCCATGTCTCTGACAGCGCTATTATTGTAAAAGTTCTATTTAACTGTTTTAAGTAATCTGTTATTTTGGATATGTTTGCATTTATACTTCTGCTATTAAAGTGAATAATAGAGAGAACTCCATTTGATATATTGATGTCATTTAAAGATCCACTGACGTGATTTTTCTACTATTCATCAAATTGCTCAAAATATATATATATTATCATTTAAATATGTTAATTTTTGCAAACAAAATGATAAATCACTTTAATTTTGCTTTAAAAGTGATTTTGAACTTCAAGCCGTGTTTAATCATGGGAAATCCGTTTACACCTGAACGCACCATCTGTGATGTAATGTGCAGAGTGAGAGGCAGAGGGCTCCAGTCTCTTCAATAGCAGACATTTTAAAACCTGACTAATTTAGCAATCTAGGTGAAGATTTAAGCTATTTGTCTTCATTTTGGGAAGCAGAAAATAGTTTGGGTGATGGAACAAGAAACAGCAGGATCTAATTTAGATCTGATGCCGTATCAGACTTACTTTTATGTGAGCTGCTCATACCGTGACAAGCCAAGAGCTCTGCCTCAACTCTGCACATGACATCACAGATGGTGCGTTCGGGTGTAAACGGATTTCCCATGATTAAACACAGCTTGAAGTTCAAAATCACTTTTAAAGCAAAATTAAAGTGATTTATCATTTTGTTTGCAAAAACTAACATATTTAAATGATAATATATATATATATTGAGCAATTTGATGAATAGTAGAAAAATCACGTCAGTGGATCTTTAAACTGATCTTCATTATAATATTCGTTATCTTTTATTACAGGAAACAATTTGCATCAATCACATTTTCAACATTATATATTTTAGGTTCTGAGTCTTCGTATGTTGTCATGTTCTAATGTATTTGTTCATTTCACTGTATATTTTATCCATTTTGAGTGTGAGTTGTTTCATTGATTTGTAATTTTTCATCTCCTGAGTTCATCCAGATCCTTCAGCTCTTTTATCATTTTAGGCTGAGACCCTTCCTTTGTTTTGATAAAGATGTATCCATTTCTTGTCCATGTTGATGCTATTTTGTTCTGTTTTTTTAACAACCTTGCTTCATGTGCAATGTTTCCATTTTTTTTGGTTAGATGTTCATTTATGTAAACTTTGATCCCTGCAGATTTTTTTTGTTTTGCATAACATAGTTTTTTAACTTCCTGCTAATGAACTTGACGACTACTGACAGTTTGAATCTTGGTGATTTACTGGGCAGGGTGTGACTGAACGAAATGTCCCCATAGTGTACGTCAATGTTCGCGTCCTGTAAAAAAGTAACTACATGCTCCTAGCATTATGAGAATAAAGTCATAGAATTATGAGAATAACGTCATAGCATTATGAGAATAAAGTCATAGCATTATGAGAATAAAGTCATAGCATTATGAGAAATATGATGGAGCTTTAGGGCCATGCTAAGGGGAAAAAGCCATAAAATTACCAGAATAAAGTTGTAGAATTATGAAAATAAAGTCGTAGAATTATGAGAATAAAGTCATAGCATTATGAGAATAAAGTCATAGCATTATTAGAAATATGATGGAGCTTTAGGGCCACACTAAGGAAAAAAAGCCATAAAATTACCAGAATAAAGTCGTAGAATTATGAGAATAAAGTCGTAGCATTATGAGAATAAAGTCATAGAATTATGAGAATAACGTCATAGCATTATGAGAATAAAGTCATAGCATTATGAGAATAAAGTCATAGCATTATGAGAATAAAGTCGTAGAATTATGAGAATAAAGTCGTAGCATTATGAGAATAAAGTCATAGAATTATGAGAATAAAGTCATAGAATTATGAGAATAACGTCATAGCATTATGAGAATAAAGTCATAGCATTATGAGAATAAAGTCATAGCATTATGAGAATAAAGTCGTAGAATTATGAGAATAAAGTCATAGCATTATGAGAATAAAGTCATAGCATTATGAGAAATATGATGGAGCTTTAGGGCCACACTAAGGGAAAAAAAGCCATAAAATTACCAGAATAAAGTCGTAGAATTATGAAAATAAAGTCGTAGAATTATGAGAATAAAGTCAAGATTCAAGATTCAAGTTCCTTTATTATCCCCGAGGGGCAATTAGATTTGCAGTCAATAGGAGTGCACAGTTTCATACATACATATGCACTTACACACACATACACATATAAACACAAGACAATAAAACATTAAAATAACAGTGTTAAAATTAGTGTGCATTAAGAAACCTGATTGCTACTGGGATAAATGAGTTTTTAAATCTGTTTGTTCTACATTTGGGTTGTAGAAACCTGCGTCCAGATGGAAGCAACCTGAACTCGTCATGGAGTGGGTGATCAGGGTTTGCCAGAATCTGCCTGGCCTTGTTCACTGACCTCACCTTGTGTAGGTCTGCGAGGTTCTTTAGGTCTATGCCAGCAGTTTTGCTGCACATCCTGACAATCCCCGAGAGTTTGCTCTTGTTCTTACAGGTCAAAAGTCCAAACCAACAGATGAAGGAAAAGGTTAAAATAGACTCAATAAAACATGAATAAAACATTCTCATAAAAGTTGAATCAACATTAAAACCACAAAGCTTCCGATAAAAATACATCCTCTGGTGGGCCTTTTTGCAAAGTGCATTCACGTGAAGGTCAAAGGTCAATTTATCACCTGAGTGAAGTTGGCCCCCCCACCTTCTCGAAATCAAACAAAATTGGTGCAAATTTTTTTTGTTTGTGCCGCTATCATTTTAAAGTTATAAAGAAATGTTTCTAGAGGTCATCAAAGGTCAACCAGCCCCCCCACCTTCTTCAAATCAAACAAAATTGGTGTCAATCAACTTCACTCAGGTCTGGGTCATCACTGCTCAGAAGGGACAGGATGACAGAGTCATCAGCAAACTTGACAATGTGACGCTGAGGGAAATGGCTGCGACAATCGTTTGTGTATAAAATAAATAAAAGAGGCGAAAGAACACAGCCCTGAGGGGAACCAGTAGAGGACAGAAGGACATCAGAGAGGACCCCATTAACTCTCACCCTCTGAGACCGAGCAGTTAAAAAGTCCACAAGCCAACATATGAGGCCGAAGTCAAGACCGTACAGACTTTGTAATTTCTCTGCTAAAATGTGGGGCTGGATACAGTTAAAAGCAGATGAAAAGTCGATAAAAAGCAATCTTACAAATGTTTTTGCACCTTCAAGGTGTCTTAAAACCTTATTTAAAAGAGTTCCTGTTGCGTCCTCCACCCCTCTATGTGAACGATAAGCAAATTGAAGTGGGTCCAAATGATCTTCAACTTTTGACAAGAGGGTCTTGTGAACCAATTTTCAAATGACTTCATGACTAAAGAAGTCAGGGCAACAGGCTTGAAATCGTTCAGGGAATGAGCAGTCTTGGATTTTGGAATCGGAACAATGACAGAGTCTTTCCAGAGCTGTGGGACCGTGCAGGTTTGAAGAGACATGTTAAAAATAAAACAGAAGATGTCTGCAAGCTGCAGGGCACAGTTCTTAAGAATCCGACCCCCTATGCCATCAGGACCCGGACTTTTCCTGTCTTTAGTCTTTAAAAACATGTTAACTACACTTTCAGTATCAATAGTCACTGTTGCACCTGACGACGTTTCTTTAAAAACAGAAAGCTCTTCTGTAAAATCATTAGTGTTAAAACGATTGTAAAACAAATTAAAATCATTTGACAGTTCCAAGGCAGACGAGGAGTTAAGAGTGATGTGAGTTTTCTTATTCGGCATCCCCATCATGGATTTAACGCCCTCCCACGCCAGCCGGGAGTTATTGGACCTGAACATATTTTCCACCCTCTCCTTATAGTTTACTTTAGCTACTTTTAATTCCTTCCTCACTTGTTTTTTTAGTATGTGGTATTGAGTCAAATCCCCCTTTTGAAAGCTAATGTTGCGTAAATTTATTGTTTTTTAACTGATTTGGAGATCCAAGGTTTATTGTTTGCAAAAATTGTGACAGATTTCCTGGGAATGACTGATCCCTCACAAAAATTAACATAAGAGGAAATTGTGTCAGTAAGTTCCTCTAAATTAACGCAAGTAGTTTTAAAATGCTGGTGAATATTCTCAGTCGTCCAGGACATGATAAATCAAAAAGGTGTTCAATACAAGATCAACTGGACTTTATTTGTAACAGAAGACGTTTCGCTCATCATCCGATAAGCTTTCTCAATTCTTTGAAGACTGTGAGAGGGAGAGAGAAGTTATAAGCAAGCTGGGCCACTGATACACACCAAACTAGGTAAATTGGAAGCTAACACACACACATCCTACTGTATGTAAATTGACAAAAAACACTTCACACATTGACCTGAGTGAAGTTGGCCCCCCCACCTTCTCGAAATCAAACAAAATTGGTGTCAAACGTTTGTGCTACGTTTGTGCTGGTTTGTGCTGCAAAATGTTTTGTTTGTGCCGCTATCATTTTAAAGTTATAAAGAAATGTTTCTAGAGGTCATCAAAGGTCAACCAGCCCCCACCTTCTTCAAATCAAACAAAATTGGTGTCAATCAACTCGGCTACGTTTGTACTGGTTTGTGCAGCAAAAAAATTCATTTGTGCTGCTTTTTTTTATGAGATATTAAAAATTATTTATAGGTCATCCAGAGGTCACAATCCCACAACTTTCTCCAAATCAAACCAAAGTGGTCTACTTTTTCAGTGCTCTGTTCATGCAGGTTTGTGCTGCTTTGGCTTTGAAGATATTAATGAAAATTTAAAGGTCAAAAGGTCAACCAGACCCCCCACTTTTATAAAATCAAACAAAATTGGTGTCAAACGTTTGTGCTCCGTTTTTGCTGGTTTGTGCATCAAAATTTTTCATTTGGGTTAGCCTTAACCATTGTTTCGAACATATTACTGAAACCTTAAAGCAGAGAAGCTTCACTTATTCCATTATAACCAACTCATGATCACAATTGTTTACAAATGACCTTTATTTGTCTTGATTATCTGGCTTTACAATTCAGCACACAGAATATTCAACAACATTCTACAATAAAAGATTATTTGTTTAAAGAACACTACATTCAACCTTTATGTTTCATGTCACCAAGCGTTCAAAGTTGCCCTTCTGGTGCAATAACTGTTATTTTTGGTGTTATCCATGTTGAAAGACCTTTATCAACTAACATAACTCCCTGTCTTCTTAGTATTATGTTCAGAGCAACATGTGGCTAATGTATTTAATATGAAAGATTGCTAAACATAAACTTGAGTTGAAAAAATGTTAAAATAAAGTATGCATTCAATTGGACAAAAACGTTAATATGCTGGTTACAGAAATAGCAAAGCTCACCATTACTCTTTTACATAGAGCACAGCGTGAGGGCATATGCTGGTTTTTTCAGATGGTGTCATTACTTCTTTTCTGAGGTCATCGTACATTTCCCAGGTGCCCGGGGGCCTCTTACAAAATGCCACATAATGCCCAATAGTTTCAGGCGTTGGACCCTCCTGAAATGCTATGATGGCTTTCAGTGTGAGTCTCTGTTCTTGAAGTTGAAGGGTTGATGGAAATTCACTGAGGGAAAACTGCTTGGGTTTGGTGACACTTTGCTCCACAGTTGTGGCACAGAATTGTCCAAGGTCTGTGTCAATCCAGACAAGTTCTCACACTCTGTGACTGACAAACAGTTCCCATACAGAGGATGTTGTCTGACATGTTTGTTTTACATTCTGCTGGGCATGTATCAAGACTTTGGATTGGTCTTAGGCATGGAGATGCTGCAAGGTGGAGCCCTTGTTCAACAGCAGACTGAAGGTGAGCTATGCCAGAAGATGACAGGACTGACAAGTCAATGGAAATGAAAGGTACTTTCCTTGTATTTGGAACGTGAAGTTTACAGTACAGAGAGGAACACTGTCTTGTGAAGTGACTACTTGGATTTTCTGTCATTATATTTTGAATAACTGTGGACACATGGCACTGTGCATCAACATGATGAACACCAGACTTCAACTGAACAGGGCTGAATATTGAACTCAGAATCTCAGCTCTCAAAGAATAGGTATGTGGAGTGACACCCTTTGAAGCAATGTCTTTCACAAGCTGGATCACTTTATTTTTCTCTGTACCTTTTAGCACATTCTGAGCAGAAACACTGTCACAGAAAGCGCAGCACAGACCTTGACAGTGCTTCACGTTCCAAATACAAGGAAAGTACCTTTCATTTCCATTGACTTGTCAGTCCTGTCATCTTCTGGCATAGCTCACCTTCAGTCTGCTGTTGAACAAGGGCTCCACCTTGCAGCATCTCCATGCCTAAGACCAATCCAAAGTCCTGATACATGCCCAGCAGAATGTAAAACAAACATGTCAGAAAACATCCTCTGTATGGGGACTGTTTGTCACAGTCACAGAGTGCGAGAACTTGTCTGGATTGACACAGACCTTGGACAATTCTGTGCCACAACTGTGGAGCAAAGTGTCACCAAACCCAAGCAGTTTTCCCTCAGTGAATTTCCATCAACCCTTCAACTTCAAGAACAGAGACTCACACTGAAAGCCATCATAGCATTTCAGGAGGGTCCAACGCCTGAAACTATTGGGCATTATGTGGCATTTTGTAAGAGGCCCCCGGGCACCTGGGAAATGTACGATGACCTCAGAAAAGAAGTAATGACACCATCTGAAAAAACCAGCATATGCCCTCACGCTGTGCTCTATGTAAAAGAGTAATGGTGAGCTTTGCTATTTCTGTAACCAGCATATTAACGTTTTTGTCCAATTGAAT
Source organism: Garcialebias charrua (assembly GCA_038048925.1). NCBI lineage: Eukaryota > Metazoa > Chordata > Actinopteri > Cyprinodontiformes > Rivulidae > Garcialebias > Garcialebias charrua. Next base: position 2,477 of record JBBPBX010103397.1, on the reverse strand, counting down.
GCATACTTTATTTTAACATTTTTTCAACTCAAGTTTATGTTTAGCAATCTTTCATATTAAATACATTAGCCACATGTTGCTCTGAACATAATACTAAGAAGACAGGGAGTTATGTTAGTTGATAAAGGTCTTTCAACATGGATAACACCAAAAATAACAGTTATTGCACCAGAAGGGCAACTTTGAACGCTTGGTGACATGAAACATAAAGGTTGAATGTAGTGTTCTTTAAACAAATAATCTTTTATTGTAGAATGTTGTTGAATATTCTGTGTGCTGAATTGTAAAGCCAGATAATCAAGACAAATAAAGGTCATTTGTAAACAATTGTGATCATGAGTTGGTTATAATGGAATAAGTGAAGCTTCTCTGCTTTAAGGTTTCAGTAATATGTTCGAAACAATGGTTAAGGCTAACCCAAATGAAAAATTTTGATGCACAAACCAGCAAAAACGGAGCACTAAAAAAGTAGACCACTTTGGTTTGATTTGGAGCAAGTTGTGGGGATATGACCTCTGGATGACCTATAAATATTTTTTAATATCTCATAAACCAAAGCAGTACAAACAATTTTTTTTGCTGCAGAAACCAGCACAAACGTAGCCGAGTTGATTGACACCAATTTCGTTTGATTTGAAGAAGGTGGGGGTTGGTTGACCTTTGATGACCTCTAGAAACATTTCTTTATAACTTTAAAATGATAGCGGCACAAATGAAAATTTTTGCTGCACAAACCAGCACAAACGTAGCACAAATGTTTGACACCAATTTTGTTTGATTTCGAGAAGGTGGGGGGGCCAACTTCACTCAGGTGACATCATGTCCTGTTTAAAGCTGGAGAAAATCAGATTCACACTCCAACAGAAAGAGGGTAAATTTGAGAATGTCTGGGGACCTTTCCTGAATCTGTTCCAGTCTCTTTGACAAACTCATTCAGGTTAATGCAGTCTCCTGGCTATTTTACCTTTTATTTATTTTGTTCCCTTTTCTTTTGGCAGTGATTGGGTAGGGATTATTTTCTATGTTATTATTATTATTTTTTTTACTTCTATTTTTTTTCCCTTTGGTGTGGATTATAATATACATGTTGTAACTCAGATTGACTGTTGTGTTTTTTTGTTGTTGTTGTTGTTATTGTTGTTTGAAGAAAAAAAATGAAAAATTCAATAAAAAAGATCTTGAATTTGACTTTATGAAGACCATGTTTTATTTTGTTGTGGAACAGTGTTTTTCTCTGACTGCGTATAGAGCACTGTACTGTCTATGGCATGTTTTGGGTCTGTGTTGGTGAGACACACTCTTGCTACCATTTCTAACTCACGTGACAGACATGTGCTCTCCTTGTTGCAGTTTTGTTTTATTGCTGCCTGTTCCACTTGCCCCATTTTAGCAGAATTTCAGTGTGGGATGTGTAATTCATCCTGCTGCACTGTTCTACCATGTTGTTGTTACTACCTTTCTTTAGCACATTGTAAATATAATTACTTTTTCACTTTTTGGTACCTTTTTGGTGTGTCCTTATTGCAGCTTTTAATGGGGAGTGATGGTGCAGAGGTTAGAGAAGGAGGGCTTGTGACTGGAAGATGAGATGTGGGTGGGGTGAAGCACCCACACCTGCCCCCACCCTCATTTACCCCACTCTGGGCCCTTGAGCAAGGCCCTTAACCCCCACCACCTGCTCCTCCAGGGGTCCTAGATGGCAGCACTCTGCTCCACACAGAGGGCTGTGGTAGCTCTGTGTCTGTGGTTGCAGCAGGAAGGGCATTCGGGGTAAAAAAAAAACAAAAACTTCTAAGTCTTCGTGCAGATTAGTTTGATGTGGCGACCCCAACGCAGGGAGCAGCCGACAGAAGATTTTTTTTTTTGCATGCTTTTAGTATTTCTTGTCTGTGTGTCCTTTGATTTGTTTTTAGCGAGTCAAATCGGTTCTTCACATCCTAAGCATTTCGTTTTACTGTTAACCCTGTGTTTATTTATTTATTTATTTATTTTACAATAATGAAATACAACAATTAATATATATGTAATTGGAAAAGAAAAAAGTAAAATGAAAGGTAGCAGATGAAGAAATATCTTATTAAATCTGCTCCTTATTTATCTAATAAGAATTCAAACACATTTTCTATAAATAATAAAATAAGTAAATATAACTCATTCAACTTTCAATTGTATATATTACTCATTTAAATACATTCATTTATGTTTGTTTAACAATTCAACTTTGACCAGTTTCTTAAAGACAGGGATTGATTTGGCTTCTTTAACTTCTGTCTTCAAGTTATTCAACACTCCTACTCCCTGAATTACGGTAGTTCTTCCCTTCATACTAGTTCTAAACTGTGGTTTTACACATACATCTTTCCCTTTGAGATTGTAGCAGCTTGATCTTTTCTCAAAATACATTTGTATATTAGACAGTAGTGTATATATATATATTATATATATATATTTAGCTCTATACATAAGTAACAAAATGT
>JBBPBX010103396.1:0-11889 GCA_038048925.1 Garcialebias charrua | reverse complement strand
AGTCAAAGTCAAAGTCAACTTTATTGTCAGAACTGCAATATGTACAGGACATACACAGGATTGAAATTGCGTTTCTCTCAGTCCCTCGGTGCAACAGTAACCATTTAAACACTAAAACACTGAAACATTTAATAAACATAAGCATAAAATAGTAAAAGTGTAACACTGTCCTGAGTTTTTGCATAGTAGTATAAAAGTATGAAAATTTACACCAACACTAAAACACTAAACATTTAATGAACATAAGCATAAAATGAAATAATAAAAGTGTAATACTGTCCTGAGTTTTTGCATAGTAGTATAAAAAGTATAAAAAGTATATCTATAAAATAAACTGAAGGTTCTAGCATTGACATTTGCAAAGAGTGGCAAAGCAGCATATGAGTTAATGTACACAGTATATGTATGAGGTAGTTGATGTTGGTATAGAGGCAAAGTGGCATATGCAGTAAGGCACATAAGGCACATTGGGCATCCTTAAATAAGGCTAGTCAGAGAATACTGTATATGTATCAGCAGTAGTGTAGATATAAAAGTAGTGTAAATGTAAACAGTAGTAATAAATGTAAACAGTAGTAATAAATGTAAACAGTATTAATAAATGTAAACAGTGAATGTAAACAGTAGTATGACTATAGGCAGTAATGTAATACAAACATTAGTGCAAATATGAGAAGTAGTGCAAACTGAATGAGCACATGACCGAGAGTTTAGTGAATAACCCGTTTGATGACACAGAGTCCAGTGTTAAAATCTTTGTGTTGTGTGGTAATGTGTGAGAAAGTTTTTTGTGTTAAGGCAGTTCAAATGGGAGGGGAGGCAGAGTGTTTAGCATCCTGACTGCCTGATGAACAGAGCTGTCTCTCAGTCTGCTGGTTCGAGCCTGGAGACTCCTCAGTCTCCTCCCTGATGGCAGCAGTCTGAAGCAGCTGTGTAGTGGGTGTGTGGGATCACCTGCCATGCAGAGGGCTTTCCGAGTGAGGCGGTTGCTGTGTAACCCAGAATTTACACTACATGCGTTCCGGCTCCGCTCCGCCCCGCTCCGCAGGTCGCAGCTGAGCGTCTCAAAGTCCAGTTTACACTACCTCCGCTCCGGTCCGGTCCGCCTGGATGCGCCGCTCCGAGACGCATGCGCGGGAATTGCGAGATCGCGCGATAAATCAAGTGATAAATAAAGAAGTCAGAACAAAACAATTCATTCGGTGGAAGAAGGAGAACAACAGTAGAGACTGCCTCGCTGTTTGATTGTTGATCTTCTCTCGTAAATGAGCGACAGGACATGGTTTGAGCGACAGGAAGTGATTTATTACATTTCAGAATAAAATACTTTTTTTATTTTATTTCTTGTATTGCGTTTGTAGGCGTAGTCATAAATGATAGTTTGACAGCATTTTTGTACAAATAAATCCGTATAGAGCTAGGATTAGTCCGCCCGTGGTGATTTTATTTTGTAAATACGGATGTTGTGCTCGTTCCTTTTCCTGTTGGTGCGACGTAATCTTTAAAAGTTGACTCCGGCACAGCTCCGGCGTCCGGCAGAAATAGGATCAAGGTCTATTTTGACGGACTGCCGTCCGCTCGCCGCCGCTCGCCGCTGCCGTGCAGAGCCAGTGTAAACGCTCTCATTGATTATAATGGGTGCGTATTTGCTGCGGAGGTCGGACCGGAGCGGGGCGGAGCCGGAACGCATGTGTTACGGCTGGCTCAGGCCGAACACATAAACGGGACACAAGACACAAGGAGGCAGAAGATAAATTAAAAAGCTTTATTGGAAAACTCCCCGACTCCTCCCTCCAGGTGCGGAGTGCACCGTCTTCTGGCACAGGGTCAGGAAAAGCAAAGATTAGACAAAGTGCAAAAAAATGGTGGACGAGAGTGAGTCAGCCAAAAAGAATATAACGTCCCCAGCATCAGCCCAACCCATAAACAGGGCCGTCGCAGCCTATCTGGAGACGGACTACCTGACCAAAAGGGGACCCTAGGGGTAAAAGAAAAACGATATAACTGGACTACCGATCTCACTCTGTCATTAGGCAAACCAACAAAAACTCCAAACAGCTCCAAAAAGCTCCAAAAGGCTCCAAACAGCTCAAAAAGCTCCAAACAGCTCCAAGCTCAATAATGTTCCTGGTTAAACCAGCTTAAACTAACCACACAGGTCAGCATCCCTGATATCAATTATCATTAGCATTAGCAGGATCCTAATGTCATCAATGCAGCCTTCAGCTACCCAGTGCACTAAGCACAACAAAAGTCAAAAGATGAGCAAACATTCCTAAGTGCATCAAGCACAGTCAAACTCCACAAGCAAATGAGCTGACACAAATGCAACTAGCAGTCAAGACCAAACATGAGCTAGTAGCCACTCTTTAAGTGCATCTAGCAGTCAAGACCAAACATGAGCTAGTAGTTACTCACCAAGAACCTTCTAAACAGAAGATCAGACTTCAAGACAGGCAGGGGCGGGCGGAGAACACCCCACAGTACCCAAACAGTACTCAAACAGTACCCAAACAGTACTCAAACAGCTCAGCAATAAAGCAACCAAACTCTGAGCTCACAACACTCCGCATTCAAGCACAGTCAACTTGAAGTATATATAGGCGTGGCTCTCAGGTGTTCCTGGCTGAACACACACAAGCCTGATCATAATCAGACTAATTAACTAACAAAACATGGCTGCAGTCAACATATACAAAAAACTGTAGGTGTCAGCATGGCAGCTTCCTCAGGATATGTAACACCTCCACCACCAGTGTTTTGTATGGGGGTGATGTGGATGTCAGGTGAAAACATCTCACATCCGCACATGCAAAATAAATAGGACCCTAGAGAGCAACAATGTAGCGGTTGCAACAGACAAACGGACTAAAAACATCATTAAAACTAGTCCGCCTAACCGCTAACATAATCAATGTCATGTTATCTTAAAATGTTCTGAAGCCAAACAGGCGACGCTTGTCTAGGCTTACTCTGTAAGACTTGTTTTTGTTAACAGACACCAAACCAACATCAACATCATGACCAAGGATGCCAGTGGGAGAGTGGATACTCTTCATAACAGCCAGAGGGAAACTGTCATTTTCTGCATGTGGCAGCTCCACCATGCCAGCTGCAACAGCACTGTTTCCAGCCACACTGTAAGCAGAGTAGAGACAGTTAGACTCAGAATCATTTGAAACATGTCCAATATAAGGCTGCAGCACTTCATTTCTCACAGACAGTGAAAATGTATTTTCTTCAGACCCATCTCTTGCTTTAGGTTGAGGCGACGGTCCCATGTCATCCACCACCACTTTCTCTTTGATTTCTGTAGTGGCAGAAACGGGACATAAAGGAGCAGGAGAATGTGTCACGTGTGACTTCATCTCCTCTGAGATCTTCAGGTCCTCACTTGACTGAACTGGGAGTAGTTCAGTGTCAAACAACTGTAAAAAACAGTCACTGAGATCAACGTCATCTTCTTCCTGAAGATGAAGCAAGAGTTTCACTTCCTCCACTGGAATCGGTTTTGCTTCACAGTTCATCAGGGAGTTTTTACTCAAATTGATCTCGTCTTCTTCCTCCGGTAGATGTTCTTGAGGCGCCCCCTTCTGTTGAGGTGTGAGAGGCACCCGCATAGACACAGATGATGCATCAAAGTTAGGACATGCTAGGGCTGCTTGAGTGCAAAGCACTGGTGCAGTAACCACCGGATGACAGGCATGTTGAATTGTCAGCCTTCTCAGTCGTTCCAAATCCTCTTGTTCCTGAAGACGCTTAATTTCATCCAGAGCAGCTTGAAGTCTCTGTTGCTCAAGCTCTTGTTCTTTCAAGAGAGCTTGGTGTTTAATCATTAAGTTTCTTTTTTTAATTTCGAACTGCTCTAAAATAAGCTCTTTTTCTTTCCTTATTTGTTCATCGTGTTTTCTTTTTAAAGCAGCTTCATTTTCCTTTTCCTTTAGACGCTCTGTATCATTTACCTCAGGAAAAATGTCAAGCATAAATAATTTAGTCAACAGTTCACCTTTAAAATGTTTTTCATGAATGCGGCGTCTTATATCAATGTTGAAGTGTTCTGCCACACTCAACATTTGTTCTATAGTGCAGTCAGCAAAGACCTGCACCGTGGGCTGTTCAATAAATTTCTTCAAATTGAACTCCATGATGTGAACACAAACAGCTTTTAAGCTGTACCCCTCTTCTAAAGACTTTCACTGTAAACAGCAAAATCACAGCTGCATTTGAACGCAGCAAAATCCAAAAACACACACAGCTGCGTGTTTCAGCTCAATCAGCAACTAGGAGCTGGTCCTGTCAGCTCCAGAGAGAGTGCAAACTACAGCACACAGCTGTCAAAACACACCAAATGTAAAAAAGTAGCAATTATATTAACTGCGGTCCAGAAACACTTGGCTTCAAAAGACTTCACTACACTCTCAATATTTTAAGCACAAAAAACTCAATGTCTGCTCAAAACCAGAACAAACAACTCAATGTCTCAAAAATCCAGACAAGGACTCAGAAGGGATTCAAAAATCCAGACAAGGGCTCAAAAAGGATTCAAGATCCAGACAAGGAGTAAAAAAGGATTCAAGATCCAGACAAGGAGCAAAAGGATTCAAGATCCCGGACGAGGCGCCCAATATATGTTACGACCCGAAGGCACGTAGCACACAAGGACACCAGACACAGAAAGGATGTTAAAAAAAAACAATGTTTATTTCAGGCTCTCTGGAGTCTGTGTCCTAAAAAAAAGGTGATTACAGAAAAAAGTTGGACTTCTCAAAAAACAGCTTCTTTAATACAAAAAACTCAAAGTCCAGCAGGACACTCACGGCTCTTGGTTTTCAGCACTCAGCAGGTCTCCACAATGGAAGGATTCAGCTTCCACCTCTTAAATATGCAGCAGCAGGTCACAACAGAAGGATTCAGCTCCTTCTTCAAACGCACAGCAGCAGGTCTCACGCCAGCTCCAAACGACAGCACTTCTGCTCGTCTCACGACATCCGCTTCTTCATACGGACTTCTTTACACAGCTCAAACGGCCTCCTCAAAAGGCTCCAAACGGCCACCTCAAATGGCTCCAAACGGCTCATCAAACGGCCTCCTCAAAAGGCTCCAAACGGCCACCTCAAATGGCTCCAAACGGCTCATCAAACGGCCTCCTCAAAAGGCTCCAAACGGCCACATCAAATGGCTCCAAACGGCTCACAAACGGCCACCTCAAATGGCTCCAAACACTGGCTTCATGGCTCCTCTTCACACTGCTGCTTTTGCTGCTGCTGCTACAGACCTCTGTTCAGCTTCTGCTGCTGCTGCTTCATCATCAGGTTTGCTGTTTATTCATCAGACCTGAGGCTCCTTCATCCCAGACTGCTGCAGCTGCTTGGATCAGCTGCTCATTCATCTGCATTTGGTTCTGGGGCTGCTGGACCTCTGATGCTGCAGCTCTTTCTCTTGCTGCAACTCCTGCATCAGGTCTCCTTCTCCTGGATCAGCTCAGACCTCTTCTGGATCTCTCTGCTTGCTGCCACTCTCACTTGGAACCTCTTTCTGCTCTGTGGCTTGGAACCTAATATAGGGAGAGAGAGAGAGCACTGCCTCCACCTACAGCTAATGAGCACCAGCTGCAATCAATTAGGCTCATACAGCCTAAACAGCTCATGCCTCTGCTCAAAACAATATTGTGTCCTGACTAAAATAAATTATATGCCTGGGGCATGTAACACCCCCCCACATAAGAAATTACATGGGAGATGCAGCCATACTACACCAGGCTCATCACCCATGTAAATGAAACCAAAAAAAATCCTAACACCTACACCTTAACACTAACAACAAGCAAAAAAACCAACAACACATATCACACACAACTAATAGTTGCCTTCAGAATACCTGAAACCTAAAAAGGCGTCGCCGGTCAGGTTGTACATCACAAGGCCTCCTATTAGCAGCACACTCACCAACATTCAGATTAATGCCAGTCTGAAGATCAGGGTTTTTTCCAACAACCAGAGGGAAATTGTCCGCCTCTGTGTTATAAGTTCCATCACTTGACAGTAATATCGTTGTAGCTGTACCAGCACTGTCATCAGGCACCCTGCAGACAAAACATTGAGAGTTAACAAAAACACAATCACTGTCTACATAATCAAACTGTTCCACCAGGTCATCTCCCACAGACAGCAAACTATCACTCTCTGCTGTTGATTCAGCTAAAGGTTCCACGACGTCCAGCATCACACTCACAACCTCCTGTGAACAGGATGAAAAGTTAACCAGAGGAGCAGGATGGACAGTCAGGCTTGGCTCCTCTGAAACAATGCTCACATTGCTCACTGGGACGTCTTCTAATTCAGAAAAAAGCAAAAAACAGTCACTCAGATCAATGTCATCATCGTCATCATCATTATTTTTGCACTGCACGTCCACTAGTGGTGACACCTCTGGAGTGACCAACACCAAATCCATAGTTAAGTCATTCTTAAGTTTTTCACTTTTCTCAAGTTCAGCGTTCACAAGTTTAGGTTTCTCAAGTTCAGGGTTGTCTGCAACAAAAAAGCTAGAGCATAGTCCCACTTCATAAAATGGAACATGTTCAACACCTAGCTCTAATTCTTTTTGATAAATCTTGTTTTGACATTCTAGTCTCCGTTGCTCAAACTTAATCTTCATCTCTCTCAGTTTTATGTCCAGTTCATTCAAACGGTTTGTCCTATCCAACCCCATTGTAGTAGAAAAAAAACTGTTTTAAACAGCTCACTACCACAAAACGTCTGTTACATAAACTACTCAAAACACAAACGTCCAAGCTGGTCCTGAACGTTTCACAAAGAGCCAGCTGACAGCGAACACACAATTCGCACTACTAAGTCAGCTCAAAAATGCAAAAAAACAGCTCCAAAAATAGCACATGTGACGAGCTCCCATTATAATTTACCAAAAATTTAGGGGAAAAAAAAAAATATAGCTCATTAGTCAATTAGTCCAATCCCGGACGAGGGCCCATTATATGTTACGGCTGGCTCAGGCCGAACACATTAAATGGACAAAGGACACAAGAAGGCAGAATGTAAAATAAAAAGGTTTATTGAAAACTGCCCGACTCCTCCCTCCAGGTGCGGAGTGCACCGTCTTCTGGCACAGGGCAAAAAAAGGGAGCAAAAATAGACAGACAAAAGTACAAATAAGTGGTGGACAAGAGTGAGTCAGCCAAAAAGAATATAACGTCCCCAGCGTCGGCCCAACCCATAAAAACAGGGCCGTCGCAGCCTATCTGGAGACGGACTACCTGACCAAAAGGGGACCCTAGGGGTAAAAGAAAAACGATATAACTGGACTACCGATCTCACTCTGTCATTAGGCAAACCAACAAAAACTCCAAACAGCTCCAAGCTCCAAACAGCTCCAAACTCCAAAAATGTTCCTGGTTAAACCAGCTTAAACTAACCACACAGGTCAGCATCCCTGATATCAATTATCATTAGCAGGATCCTAATGTCATCAATGCAGCCTTCAGCTACCCAGTGCACTAAGCACAACAAAAGTCAAATGATGAGCAAACATTCCTAAGTGCATCAAGCACAGTCAAACTCCACAAACAAATGAGCTGACACAAATGCAACTAGCAGTCAAGACCAAACATGAGCTAGTAGCCACACTTTAAGTGCATCTAGCAGTCAAGACCAAACATGAGCTAGTAGCCACTCTTTAAGTGCATCTAGCAGTCAAGACCAAACATGAGCTAGTAGCCACTCTTTAAGTGCATCTAGCAGTCAAGACCAAACATGAGCTAGTAGTTACTCACCAAGAACCTTCTAAACAGAAGATCAGACTTCAAGACAGGCAGGGGCGGGCGGAGAACACCCCACAGTACCCAAACAGTACTCAAACAGTACCCAACCCCACAGTACCCAAACAGTACTCAAACAGTACCCAAACAGTACTCAAACAGCTCAGCAATAAAGCAACCAAACTCTGAGCTCACAACACTCCGCATTCAAGCACAGTCAACTTGAAGTATATATAGGCGTGGCTCTCAGGTGTTCCTGGCTGAACACACACAAGCCTGGTCACAATCAGACTAATTAACCAACAAAAGCATGACTGCAGTCAACATGCCTAAAAACTATAGGTGTCAACATTGGCAGCTTCCTCAGGATATGTAACAACTGCCCACAAAAACTTTTTTTCAGAGGAGCCTGAATTGTTGTAAAGGCTGCAAAAATGGTAAGGGCCCATTTTGCATTGGTCACGTTTTTCCTACTAAGTTTAGACCCAGAGGTTTTTTTTTTCGTGCCAATCATTTGCATAATGTGAAACAGGTTTAAATGATAAAACAGGGCAGACTATGTTAGAGTATTTTAAAGTTTATCATCTAAAACTTATAATATGAAACAATCTATCTGTTCATTCCCTGAGAAATACTTGTCTTACACAATACTTGTTTACTGAAGAAAGAGAAGATCAAAAGAATGTCCTTTGTTTCAAAGACCAGTTGTTCTAGACTCAGCCCAAACTGAGACGCTTAAAATAATGTTTTATTGTTTCAAGACCTGTTGCTCCAGTCTTAGCCAAAACTCAAAAATATCTATTGTGTGAAAACTGTTTAACCTGTTCTGTATCCACCCACCAAGCAAATAAAAGGTGGATGTCGGCTTTTCAGAACTCGGACTCGTTCTCCACCTGTTTTAGGAGACGGTCCCCTTTGCAAAGTCAATACCCACTGTTAACTTGTTATTTGTGTGTGATTCTTTAGATGTTGCTGCAAGGTTTGGTTCAAAAACCCATCATTAGGCTTTAAAACCAATGTCTTTGTGCCCTGATGCATGCTCAATAATCCAGGTAGAAAAATCTAAAAAAGCTAAGTCTGGTCCTCTGGACATTCAAAAAACAAAAAAACAAAACAAAGCAAAAAATTGTAGAAACGTTTCGTCTTTCGTCCGAAAGACTTCCTCAGTCTGAGGTGCTGGGTTCAGCTCAGTCTTATAAATAGCACCCTCTCACAGTGTTACACAACCAGTTGGCTGATGACAGCCTGAAACCAGCTGCTCACATGATCAAGGAGGACCATCAGCCTAACAATGGATCGTTAGCACCCTGATGGTTGTTTGCTATTCACAGAGGGCTGAGTGATACCAGCAATCACAGCATTGTAGGAGGGGGACAGTTGAACTCGGAGGCCTCCACCCCTGTTTAATGATGGGCGGTTTCTTTTCACAAAGATGGCCTCCTTTACTCCTCTCTCAAACCATCGTTCCTCTCTATCAAGGATGTGAACATCTTCATCCCTGAAAGAGTGACCGCTGGCCTGGAGATGAGTGTAGACTGCAGAGTCCTGACCTGATGATGTTGATCTTCTGTGCTGGGCCATCCTTTTGGCCAGTGGCTGTTTAGTTTCCCCGATATAAGACTGATCACAGCCCTCCTGACACTGAACAGCATACACAATGTTACTCTGTTTTTGCCGGGGGACTGGATCTTTGGGATGAACCAGTCTTTGCCGTAATGTATTTTGAGGTTTAAAAGCCACTGGGACGTTGTGTTTAGAAAATAAACGTCTCAATGTCTCTGAAACCCCTGCAACATATGGAATGGCCACTGGTCTGGGTCTGGGTTCCTTCTTTTCACCTGATGGCTGGCTGGAGTCCTGTTTGGGTTTCTTCTCTGCTTTCAGGAAGGCCCATTTAGGATATCCACATTTCTCTAGAGCCTGTTTTGTGTGTGATTTCTCCTTCTGTCTGGCTCCTGCGTTAGTGGGGACGCTGTCTGCTCTGTGGTACAGAGTCCTGATGACTCCTAACTTGTGCTCCAGAGGGTGATGGGAGTCAAACTGTAAATACTGGTCTGTGTGGGTGGGTTTGCGGTACACCTCAGTTTGCAAATTTCCTCTATCAGAAACTGAGACCTCACAGTCCAAGAAAGCCAACCTGCCATTTCTTACATCTTCTCGTGTGAACTTGATATATTTATCCACAGAGTTGATGTGATCAGTGAAATGTTGGACTTCCTGAGATTTAATTTTAACCCAGGTGTCATCAACATACCTGAACCAATGACTTGGTGGTCTCCCCGTAAAGGATGTCAAGGCTCTCTTTTCTACCTCCTCCATGTACAGGTTGGCAACAATAGGAGAAACTGGAGACCCCATAGCACATCCATGTTTCTGCCTATAATATTGCTCCCCATATGTGAAGTAGGTTGACTGCAGGCACAGTTTCAAGAGTTGACACAGTTGCTCTGTGGAAAGCGTGGTTCTGCTGTTCAGAGTGGTGTCTGATTTTAACCTTAAACAGACCACCTCTACTGCTTCATCAACAGGAATGCACGTAAAGAGTGATGTAACATCAAAAGAGACCATTGTTTCATCAGTCTCCATGATGACATCCCTCACCTTATCCACAAAGTCCATGGTGTTCTGTATGTGGTGTTCTGAGCTGCCAACTAAAGGGATGAGTACAGATGCCAGATATTTGGAAACATTGTAAGTGACAGAGTTAATCATGCTAACAATTGGTCTTAAAGGTACACCTTGTTTGTGGATTTTGGGTAAACCATACAGACTTGGCGTGGCCTCCCCTGGGTACAGTCTGTGGTACAGAATATTGTCAATAGCCTTGTCCTGCTTCAAAATTTTCAGGCAATCTATCAACTTCTTCTTGTAACCACTTCCTGGATCTCTTTTCAGCGGTTCATAAGTGGTTAAGTCACTAAGGAGTGACATAACTTTCTCATGATAGTCTTTCTGGTTCAAAATCACTGTGCACCTTCCTTTGTCTGCTGGGAGAATTATGATGTTTTTGTCCTTGCTAAGCGTGGTGAGTGCATCCCTCTCTTCTCTACTGATGTTGGAAGGTGGTGGTTTAGCATTACTGAGACAGGCTGAAACTTTGACTCTGAGTTGTTCTGCTTCAAAGTCTTTAATTTTGTTGTTACGGATGGCTGACTCAGTGGCTGTGATCATCTCCACCAGTGGAATTCTACTTGGTGCCACTGCAAAGTTTAGCCCCCTGGCAAGAATCTCTGTCTCCGGCTGGGTGAGCTGTCTGTCAGATAAATTCTTCACCCACTTTTCTGTCTCCCCGGCATGTAACTGTGTATCGGAGTGTTGTCTTACACTGAATGTGTTGTTGTTGGAATTGTTATGGTGTTGACGAGTTATCAGTGAGTTAAATTTGTTTTGTTGTCGAGTCTTGGACTTGACATGCTGTGCTAAGCGTGCCCGATCTGTACAGTCCATCACTTGCTGAAGTGTGGTCTGATCTAGGCACGTTGTTAGTTTTTGATAAATTTGCTCTTCTTTGGCCTTCAAGGCCTCAATGGTAAAATTGGTCTGTCTTACCCGTTCATTCAGCAGCTGCGTCTGTGCCTTCTGAAGGATGTTGCTTGCCCGGTGCCCGCTGACCGATGAATTCAGTTCCAGGCTCTTAGGAATAATGCCACTTTGTCTGCATCTAAGGTTGAATCGCAAGTGGTTCCTGTAGTCCGCCCTCTTCCTAGCTGTTTTCTCAAACTCTCTAACAAGTTTGAGGCAATCCTGGCCAAAGTGGTTCAAAATACCCTGATGCATGCTCAATAATCCAGGTAGAAAAATCTAAAAAAGCTAAGTCTGGTCCTCTGGACATTCAAAAAACAAAAAAACAAAACAAAGCAAAAAATTGTAGAAACGTTTCGTCTTTCGTCCGAAAGACTTCCTCAGTCTGAGGTGCTGGGTTCAGCTCAGTCTTATAAATAGCACCCTCTCACAGTGTTACACAACCAGTTGGCTGATGACCCTCCCAATGTCTTTGTGTTTAATTTTGAAAAGTGTCAAACGTTAAAACCAAAGTCATTGTGTTTTGTTTTTTAAAAGAGTCAACCTTTAAAACCAACGTCCTTGTGTTTTATTTTGAAAAGAGTCAAACTTTA
>JBBPBX010103395.1:0-11889 GCA_038048925.1 Garcialebias charrua | reverse complement strand
ATTGTGGCTTCTTGGTCCTGAAGCCGTCACTGAACCCTGTTGTTTCTGAAGAATGCATAATCGGTATGAATGTCATTCACAGATGCAGACAGCTAGTTACAACAGAGTTTGACAACACTTTGGGTGGATCCTTAGACTCTGGGTGGAGGACAGCTTTCCAACAGGTACAGATCTGTTGCATTGAGAGAAAGGCAGTAGTTCGGGTTGCAGGAAGAAACAAAGTACGCATCCCTGCATCCTCGATGTCCACTGTGTTTGTAAAAGGTCACACTAAAACCTTAGATGCAGCCTCTCAGTTGATCATCGAACCAGTGACCACTCCTCTACCATCTGGATTAGCAGTTATCCCAACACTTGTCACAAGGACCAGCCATGTTCTTCCGCTCCAGGTGGTTAACTTCTCCGCCGAGGAAGTGTGGTTAGGCCCCCGAACACGGCTAGGCATGATCTCAAAGGTTGATCCTGCGGAGAGTGAGCAGACATGCCAAGTAAAGTTTCAACGCATCTCTGCCGGTGTTGAACAGGTTTCAGTTGACCCTAACATGGTGCAAACTGACAGTAAGGTGCAAGCCATTTTGGAAAGACTTGACATGGGGGGCGCAGAGGAAGAGCGTGTCGCTCTCTGCTCATTGCTGTCCAGCTACATTGATGTTTTTGCAGATGATGAGGAGAATCTGGGTCACACGGATAAGGTGAAACATGAGATCAAGCTGGCGGATGACGTACCTGTCACACAGCCATATCGTCGTATACCTCCTAACCAATACCAGGAAGTACAAGAGCATATCTCTAAACTGTTGAAAAAAGGAATCATACAGGAAAGTGAAAGCGCTTACGCCTCACCAGTTGTGGTAGTCCGCAAAGGTGACGGCAGTATACGCTTATGTGTAGACTACAGGAAGCTAAATCTAAAAACTAAGAAAGACGCATTTCCATTGCCTCGTATTGATGAGAGTTTTGATGCGCTAAAAGGTGCTAAATACTTTTCCACAGTTGACCTTGCCAGTGGGTATCACCAAGTAGCCATGGATGATCGAGACAGACATAAGACGGCTTTCACCACGCCTTTTGGGCTGTTTGAGTATGTACGCATGCCCATGGGGGTGTGTAACGGGCCTGCAACATTTCAAAGATTGATGCAAGCAACTATGAGTGACCTGATATTCGACATCATGTTAGTCTATCTGGATGACATTTTAGTATACTCCCCAAGCTTTGAGTCTCATTTGGAACGGCTGGATCTAGTTTTTAAACGTTTGAGAGACACTGGATTAAAAGTGAAGTGGGAAAAATGTCACTTTTTGCAGAAGGAAGTAAAATTCCTTGGACACCAAATTTCTGCAGAGGGTATCGCAACTGATCCCTCCAAGGTGGCAGCAGTCAAGGAATGGCCGGTGCCTGGCACCGTTAAGGAACTCCAATCATTTCTAGGCCTATGTAGTTACTACAGAAGGTATGTTGAGGGCTTTTCAAAGATCGCAGCCCCACTACATGACCTAGTGAATCAGTGTCGAGGAGCTGCTACTACAGCCAAAGCTAGTCAAAAACTAAGTGCATTATGGGACACCAACAGTCAAATTGCATTTGACACATTGAAAGAAAAGCTTGTGACTGCTCCGATTTTGGGTTATGCAGACTTCACTTGTCCTTTCATTTTGGAAACTGATGCTAGTGGTCAGGGTTTAGGAGCTGTCTTGTGTCAGCAGCAAGGTGACAAGAAACGGGTCATTGCATATGCAAGTAGACGGCTGAGAAATGCAGAGCGAAATGATAAAAACTATAGCAGCATGAAACTCGAGCTGCTTGCACTTAAATGGGCAATAGTAGAGAAGTTTCGGGGGTACTTACTGGGCTCTAAATTCTCTGTGGTATCAGACAACAATCCCTTATGTCATCTAAAAAGTGCAAAACTTGGGGCTATTGAACAGAGATGGGTAGCACAGTTAGCTGCCTTCGACTTTGATGTGCAGTACCGGCCAGGTCGGTGTAACGCCGCCGCTGATGCACTGTCACGACACCCGTTAGCAGGGGAGCCAGAACCAACTGATGATGAGGAGTTTGATGATTGCATTGCAATTTGCAATTTGATTTGTAGAGGCACTGCCCTTGAGCCCGAGCTGGTTACAGCTGGGGTCCAATGTTGTCAGGTAAACCAGATTAGGGCTGCAGAAACTGATAAATCCAATTCACATGCTAAAGAGGCTACACCAACTCTTCCCGGTTACTCCAAGGAAGAGCTGCGGACATTTCAGTGTCAAGATCCAGTGATAAATGTTCTAAAACAGTTTGTGGATCGAGGTAGCCCGCCAAGTTCACAAGAAAGGAAGAATCTTCCTGGTGCTGCCAAATCATTGTGGAAACAATGGAAACACATTCAGATACGTGATGGGTTGGTGTACAGAGTGGTGAAGGATGATCGTGTTGGAGAGTGCTTTCAGTTGTTTGTTCCAGGTTGTTTACAAGCAGCTGTGCTGAAGAGTGTCCATGACTCTATGGGACATCAGGGAATAGAGAGGACATTACAGTTGTTGAGACAGAGAGCATTCTGGGTAGGGATGCATAACGATGTTGAGCGATGGGTTAAGAACTGTGAGCGTTGTATTCTCACAAAGATGCCTCACCCAAAGATTCACCCTCCAATGAAATCCTTTTTGGCAACACGACCTTTAGAAGTGGTGGCAGTAGATTTCACACTCCTTGAACCAGCTTCCGATGGCCGTGAGAACGTTCTAGTCATTACCGATGTGTTTACAAAGTTCACCCAGGCGTTCCCTACACGTGACCAAAAAGCAGAGACCACAGCCAAAGTCCTCTTAAAGGAGTGGTTCATGAAGTACGGTGTACCTGAACGTCTTCACTCAGATCAGGGCCGTAACTTTGAATCGGAGGTTATTGCTGAACTTTGTAGAATGTATGGTGTGAAAAAAACACGTACAACACCCCATCACCCGACAGGAAATGCCCAGTGTGAGCGTTTTAACCGCACTCTGCATGAACTGTTGCGCACCCTTCCACCTGACAAAAAGAGGCGTTGGCCTGAACATTTACCTGAGCTGGTTTATGCGTACAATGTTACTCCACATGCGACTACCGGATATTCCCCTTACTTCTTGCTCTATGGAGTAGACCCACATCTTCCTGTTGATGCATTGCTTGCGCATGAAAGTTCTCCTGATAAAAATCTTGATTGGCTTGCTGTGCACCAGCAAAGACTCAAAGAGGCACATGAAAGAGCTAAAGAGTATGCAGAGCAGAAAGCTGCGAAACGCGTTGCTCGGCATAGTCACAAAGTGTACTGTCCTTCGATTGAGGTTGGAGAGTATGTTTACCTGAGACACAGACCAGCTGGTCGTAACAAAATTCAGGATGCATGGAGTCCAGTTGTTTACCAACTCGTAGACGTAGTAGGCACAACTTGCATAGTACGACCTGCAGAGGGAGGGCCTACAAAAACGGTTAACAGGGCTGACATCAGGTCATGTGTCCATGTGCCAGACACAAACCAGGGACACAGTGAGAACACTGTAGCCAAACAGACAAATACTACTGAATCACACACTGCCTCATCTGATGAGTATGATGGGGGTATAGTCATTGAAGAGGTTTCTTTTGACTTAAATCCTGGTTCAGGTGTAGAAAATTGTCCTAGTGGTGAAAGTGTTCAGAAGCGAGCAGAGACTCCGTTGACTTCCGAATGTGAACTTCCTGTGATTGAACAGAGGGAGACTGAGCATGTTGACAATGAAGCAGGCGATATTGACCAACTGGGTGAGATTCCAGTGTCTCCTCCTGGCGTTAGACAAGCTCACACACCTGCTCCCCGCAGGAGTAGAAGAGTGAATGTAGGGAAACACCCAAACCCACATCACCAACCTAGGTCAGTGTTGGGGCCAGAAATGAACTCATAAATGGCTTCACAGATTATTGCAAGCTTAGGTTCTTTTTTTTTTAGAGAAGCGTTAAAAGAGGTAAAAAGCAGTTGCTTCGTCACCGAGGACGATGACATTTAAGCAGGGGAGAATGTAACCAGGTGAAAAATGGGTACATGTCACATGTATTTTTAAACAAAAAAAACCATGTTTTGCTTTACTTTCACCTACTGGTTGTAATTCTTGTTTTTGTCAGCATGTGGTGCTGTTGGTACAGAGAGGTCTAAAAGGACCGGAAATAGAGAAAAAACCCTTTGTTTATGTACGGTAGCACGGACTGGTAAAAACGGAAGAGAAGGACATTTTATCTGAGACTTGGTGAAGGAGACAACTCTGGCCACGTGAAAAGAGAATCCAAGTGTTCGAGTGCCGCTGCCGTTTGTTATGCAGTAGCTTTCACGCTGTTAGATTTCAGCTGTTACGTGCAGCTGCATGCTACTCTGTTGGGTGCTAACCGTGTTGTCGGTCCGCCATTTTATTTGAAGCTAAGGCTTGCTGCCGTTCGAAACACGGACTTTTTCTTATTTTTTTTTATATATAACTCAGAGGGAATAGTTTATTTTTGAGAATAAAGAACCCCTTCTATTTGAAGCTTCGTGTGCTGCATTTATCCCGGTTTCAAATGCATGCCACAAGCGCTCATGCAACCCCATACCATCAGTGATGCAGGCTTCTGAACGGAGCGTTGATAACAACTTGGGCTATCCTTGTCCTCTCTGGTCCGGATGACATGGCGTCCCAGTGTTCCATAAAGAACTTCAAATCGTGACTCATCTGACCACAGAACAGTCTTCCATTTTGCCACACTCCATTTTAAATGACCCCTGGCCCAGTGCAAACGTCTGAGCTTGTGGAGCTTGCTTAGAAATGGCTTCCTCTTTGCACTGTAGAGTTTCAGCTGGCAACGGTGGATTGTGTTCACTGACAATGCTTTCTGGAAGTATTCCTGAGCCCATTCTGTTATTTCCTTGACAGTGGCATTCCTGTTTGAGGTGCAGTGACGTTTAAGGGCCCGGAGATCACGAGCATCCAGTAGAGTTTTACGGCCTTGACCCTTACGCACAGCGATTGTTCCAGATTCTCTGAATCTTTTGATGATGTTATGCACGGTTGATGATGATAACTTAAAAGTCTTTGCTATTTTACGCTGGGTAACACCATTCTGGTATTGCTGCACTATCTTTCTGTGCAACAATGGTGGAATTGGTGATCCTCTTACCATCTTGGCTTCTGAGAGACACTGACACTCTGAGAAGCTCTTTTTATACCCAATCATGTTGTCAATTGACCTAATTAGTGTTAATTGGTCTTCCAGCTGTTCGTTATATGCTCAATTTCCTTTTTCCAGCCATTTCTTGCTACAAACTGGATTCCAAAACAGTTTGGACAATAAACAAATTGTGAATAAAAACTGAATGCAATGATGTGGAGATGGCAAATGTCAATATTTTATTCGTAATAGAACATAGATAACAGCTCAAAAGTTTAATCTGAGTTAATGTAACATTTTAAAGGAAAAATATGTTTATTCAATTTCTCAGTGTCAACAAATCCCAAAAACGTTGGGACAAGTATCAATAAGTCTGCACATCATTGCATTCAGTTTTTATTCACAATTTATTTAGTGTCCCAATTTTTTTGGAATCTGGTTTGTACATTAACAAGGAGGAATAGCACAATTTGGTGAACATGTTGGCAACGACTAACCACCTCCTGCAGAGATGACAGAATCGGTTTCAAACTAAGCTGTCAACCATAGCAGTGATGCATGTTGGAATCACAGGAAGAGTTGGCCGACAGTTTTGCTAAAAGTGTGCAAAAAAACTGTGGATTTAATTGTTAAAATAAGTAAAAGTGAGGTTAAGAATATAATAAAACTATACAGTATATTAAGAAGACATAGCAAGGGTAAGAGAAATGGGATAGGGGAGATGATGTTACATTTTATTATTCATTCAACCTTTATTTAGGCAGGTTAATCCCATTGAGCCTCGAGGACTCATTTACAAGAGAGACCTGTCTACAAACTAAAGAATGATGACAACAGCAACAGTAGAATTTCCTTGAACAATCAACAATAGACAAACATAAGTTTTTTATAAACAAATTAAAACAAAGATATTAAAGTAGCAAAATAGACAGATTATAAGGCAAATGTAGAAAATAAAAAACAGGAACATGTCTGCATTGGTTTTTGCCAGGATTCCAAGATTCTTAAAGCCATATATTACATTATAGTATCCAAGATATTTGGGGAATTTAGGAAATGTATTAGAATAAAGAAAGATGTTATATTGAGGATGAGATTTGGTCAAAGGACTAAACAGCACACAAAAACAACTGTATTTACGATGAATTCAATATTTTTTGTTTTTCTAATTCTTCTTGCTATAAATTTGACTCATTGTATTTATTCTAAGCAATTCATCCTAAAAGTATTCCAAGACTTTTCTGGTTGAGAGAAACATGTCCAGCCCCAGGTCTCTCTTGTAAATGAGTCCTCGAGGCTAAAGGTGATTAACCTGCCTAAATAAAGGTTGAATCAACGGTCTGATCAGACGACATGAAGAAGCTGTGGGGGCAGCCATGATGGAAACAGGCCAAAGAAATGCCATCCATCCATCCATCCATCCATTTTCGTCCGCTTATCCGGGGTCGGGTCGCGGGGGTAGCAGCCTAAGTAGGGAGGCCCAGACTTCCCTCTCCCCAGCCACTTGGAGCAGCTCCTCTGGGGGAATCCCAAGGCGTTCCCAGGCCAGCCGAGAAACATAGTCCCTCCAGCGTGTCCTGGGTCTTCCTCTGGGCCTCCTCCCGGTGGGACATGCCCGGAACACCTCACCAGGGAGGCGTCCAGGAGGCATCCTAACCAGATGCCCGAGCCACCTCAACTGGCTCCTCTCGATGTGGAGAAGCAGCGGCTCTACTCCGAGTCCCTCCCGGATGACTGAGCTTCTCACCCTATCTCTAAGGGAGAGTCCAGACACCCTGCGGAGAAAACTCATTTCAGCCGCTTGTATCCGAGATCTTGTTCTTTCGGTCATAACCCAAAGCTCATGACCATAGATGAGGGTGGGAACGTAGATCGATCGGTAAATTGAGAGCTTTGCCTTTTGACTCAGCTCTCTCTTCACCACGACAGACCGGTACAGCGCCCGCTTCACTGCGGATGCTGCACCTATCCGCCTATCGATCTCACGCTCCAGTTTTCCCTCATTCGTGAACAAGATCCCGAGATACTTAAACTCCTCCACTTGGGGCAGGACCTCCTCCCCGACCCGGAGAGGGCATGCTACCCTTTTCCGGCTCAAGACCATGGCCTCGGATTTGGAGGAACTGATCCTCATCCCGGCCGCATCACACTCGGCTGCAAACCGCTCCAGCGAAAGCTGTAGATCACGATCTGATGAAGCCAAAGAAATGCATGCTGGGTAATATTGAATCAGATGAGCCACTGGTTGTCGTGGTGATGGTCATCTTGAGCTGCTCAAATTTTATGAAATAGAACATGTAGTTAGTTTATGATTGTTTTTGTTTTCTAAAACAGAGAAAACCCAGATAATTTTAATTTTAATACCCGTTTGACTTTTGAGAGAGAGAGAGAAAAAAAAAACTTTTTTGCAAAGGTTCTTCCTTAAAGGTGCATTAAAATGAAAACTGCTGTAAGTAAAAATTTATTAATTTGAACATTTACATATTTTACAAACAGATGAACTGAGAAACAACGTTTCTGTTTTATTCAGAGTAATAAAACGTTTCAGTAAAAACTCAAAATCGTCACAAACATGTTTGGCATTTGTCCTTCATGAAGCACAAAGCATTCTGGGAGTTTGTGTCCTTTTCATGCCCTCCACAATGCTCCTCCCTCTCAGTCAGCAGACAATCACAGACTGCCAAGGCCCTCCCCCACTTTGATTCGCTGTCCAGGATGCAGGGAGAATCTGAAGCCTTTGGGCGCCTCGAAGAGCAGAACGATCGTGGAGCCAAGGTTAAACTCGCCCACAGGCTCCCCCTTCTGTAAAGACACACCCCCTTTGCCTGCAACCTCCTTCACCTGGTCGCTAACAGCAACGTAGTTGCGATCCTGGAAGGATCCTTTGCTGTAGCGAGGAGTGTTGGTCTGCAACTCCTGAGGAGGAAAACAAACATGTTTACAAACAGTTTGTTTACACCTGCATGTCTCCAATAGAGAAAAGATGAGTGGGAGGAGCCACAACAATATGAGCATTTCAGACATGTTCCTTGTTAACCAAGTGATGACCTTTGACCTATCCTTTACACATCAGGAGGTTTATAGCTGAAAAACTGTGTCCTTATCAATGCTGGAACAGAAACAAAACAATTCAGAACCCGTTCTGCTGTAATCTGATGGTTGCGTTTTATCATACATGATACACATATTCAAAATATTCCCATCAAATATACTGAAACATTGCACACTTTGACAGCTGATAACTTTAAACATTAAGAACCTGGTAAGAGGCCCACCCAAAATGTTCAAAAATATTTTCATTCTCTTCATCAAACTTTGAACAAAAAGCAAACGTTAGAAAGAACGTGGCATTCCACTAATGCCCCTTTTCCGTTAGTAACGGTAGAGCCCGACTGGACTCGACTCAGCCCAGTTCCAAGGCTTTTCCATTATGAAACAATTTTATATCACCTGCCGAGACAGTCAGCTAACACACAACAAAGACCTTCATAAAACCAGAACGTTCTTCTTCTTTCAGCTTTTCCATCTACAGGGAACACCACAGTGAGTCATCTTCCTCCATCTCATTCTGTCCTCTGCATCCTCTGTCCCCACGCCAACTCCCTCCATGTACTCTCTAACTGCAACCATATACTGTATCTCTTATTTTCACTTTTTTCCTGGCAGCTGCATTTCTAACATCCTTCTACCAATATACTCACTGTCCCTCCACTGGCCTCCCTCTCATTCACACACATGTACTCTGTCTTACTACGGCTGACTTTCATTCCTCTTCTTTCAAGTGAATACCTCCACCTCTCCAAGTTCTCTTCCACCTGTTCCCTGTTCTCACCACAGATCACAATGTCATCTGCAAACATCATAGTCCATGGGGATTCCTGCCTGACCTCATCTGTTAGTCGGTCCATCACCAGAGCAAACAAGAAGGGGCTCAGAGCCGATCCTTGATGCACTCCCACCTCCACCCTGAAGCTATCTGTCACTCCTACAGCACATCTCACCACTGTCCTGCTGTCTTCACACATGTCCTGTACCAGTCTAACATGTCCTGCTGTCCTCTCTGTACTTCATCAGAATTCTCAAAGCAAATATGGCATCTGTGGTGCTCTTTCTTGGCATGAAACCATACTGTTGCTCACAGATAGTCACCTCTTGTCTAAGTCTCTCTTCCACAACTACCTGGTACTGACTGCACTGCAGTAGTCATAATTAGTAATCAGTCATAATAAGTCATCATAATCAGTCAGTATTAAACCCAAAGCCCATATTACCAAGGTGTTCTTTCTTCAGCAGAGCACCATAAACATGCAACAACAGGCCTATCCGGGTGGTTTCACATTACTGCTGGTGACTTTCATGAGAATAAGTTGAAAACAGCTACGGTAATTTAGGAAGGATCTGGATGAAGTTTTAGAGAGTATTCCCAGGGATGAGAGAGAGGTGATTGGAGCAGACCTGAATGGACATGTTGGTGAAGGAAACAGAGGGGATGAGGAAGTGATGGGTAGGTTTGGTGTCGAGGAAAGAAACCAGGAAGGACAGATGGTGGATTTTGCCAAGAAAATAGAAATGGCTGTAGTCAACATGTTTCCAAAAGAGGGAGGAACATAGAGTGATCTATAAGAGTGGAGGAAGGAGTACGTGGAGGAAGGAGTACGCAGGTCGACTACATTCTGTGTAGAAGAGGAAATCTGAGGGAGATTGGAGACTGTAAGGTTGTGGCAGGGGAGAGCGTGGCCAGACAGCATCGGATGGTTGTGTGTAGAAGGACTGTTGTTGTAAAAGAGTAAAGAGAAAAAGAGTAAAACCAGAGAAGAAGACCAAATGGTGGAAGCTAAAGAAGGAAGAATGTTGTGAGGAGTTCAGAGCGGAGCTTTTAAAGGTAGGCATGCACAATTTTATCGGCACGGTATCGGCCAATATTAGCGTTAAAGTTCAATATCGGACATCGGCCATTCCATTAAAATAACTCGCCGATATAAAAGGTGATGTTTTTGCCTGCAACGACAGCACAACATGATGACGCCACGTGCACCTATCTGATCTCACGGCGGAGTGGAAAATTCAAAATAACAGCTGTGTGGAAGTTTTGTTTTTCGTTGGTGAGGATGCCGGATTCCGAAGATTTATGGACTAAGTTGAGCCTCGCTACATTGTCCCCAGTCAGATATTTTTCTGCCGTAACGTTACCAGAGTTCCAAGCCGTCATTTCCAATGTCATTGAGAAGATAATGAGAAGCTAACAGCCAATAGCACAACTTGTTGGGTGAGTTTTACCACAGACATTTGGACGTCGTGTTAGCCCCGTTAGCATGATTAGTCTTACGGCACCATGGATAGACAAAAACTTTGAATTTAAAAAGGCTGTCCTTCATGCACAGGAGTGCAGAGGATCGATCCCACACTGCAGCTTGGAACCTGGAACAAGTCTCCACAAGTGAGACAGCATTGCAGGTGACTAATGCTAATAAATAACATTTAACATTTTTAATCTAATATAAGTTAAAGTGCTATATGCATATCATATGGCTGTTAGTGAATATATGTCACCAGCTCTTACAGCTGTAGCACAATTTTTGAAGCAAATAAGCCTAAATAAGAGGGCATGTTCAGACAAAGGAATGCATATAAAATATCAGTATTGGCATCAGGTATTGGCCAAATAAGTTATAACATATCAGCATATCGGCCAAAAATCCAAAATCGTGCATCCTTAGTTAAAGGCTCTGGGTGGTAAAAAAGAGCTTCCAGATGACTGGGCTACTACAGCAACAGAAATTAGAGTGACAGGTAGGAAGGTACTTGGTGTATCATCTGGACAGAGAATCAATGATAAGGAAACCTGGTGGTGGAATAGTCAAGAGGTTAGCTAAGAAGAAATATGACAGTGAGAGGACTAAAGAGATGAGACAGGAATATAAGGAGATGGGACATAGAGCAAAGAGGGAAGTAGCAAAGGCAAAGCAGAAGGCATTTTTATGAGTTGTATGGGAGGTTGGACACTAAAGAGGACGAGAAGGACTTGTACCGACTGGAAAGACAGAGGGATCAGGCTGGAAAGGATGTGCAGCAGGTTAGATTTATTAAAGATAGGAATGGTAATGTTCTAACAAGTGAGGAGAGTGTGATGGGAAGATGGAAGGAGTACTTTGAGGAGCTAATGAATGAAGAGAATGAAAGAGAAAGAAGAGTGGAGGTCATAGAAACTGTGGACCAGGAAGTGGGAAAGATTAGTGAGGGTGAAGTCCGGAAAGCTCTGAAAAGAATGAAGAAGGGGAAGGCAGTAGGACCTGATGACATACCAGTGGAGGTTTGGAAATGTCTTGGAGAGATGGCAGTGAGGTTTTTGACTCAAATATTTAATGGAATATTTGAGGGTGAGAAAATGCCTGAAGAATGGAGAAGAAGTGTGCTGGTGCCCATTTTTAAGAACAAGGGTGATGTACAGAGTTGTAGCAACTACAGGGGAATTAAGTTGATGAGCCACACAATGAAGATCTGGGAGAGAGTTGTGGAAGCAAGACTTAGACAAGAGGTGACTATCTGTGAGCAGCAGTATGGTTTCATGCCAAGAAAGAGCACCACAGATGCCATCTTTGCTTTGAGGATGTTGATAGAGAAGTACAGAGAGGGTCAGAAAGAACTCCATTGTGTGTTTGTGGATTTAGAAAAAGCATATGACAGGGTGCCGAGGGAGGAGGTGTGGTATTGCATGAGGAAATCTGGAGTGGCAGAAAAGTATGTTAGACT
>JBBPBX010103394.1:0-11889 GCA_038048925.1 Garcialebias charrua | reverse complement strand
CATTTATGACATTTAAACTGTTACTTTCCGTGACTTTGCATTTGCCCATTTGTCAAGTATAACATCAAATAAAATAGACCGTGCCACACTGTTTTCAATAGAGATCACTGCTAACTGGGACAAGCGATCATTGTTCATATTTGAATGAAGGTATGTTTTGATGAGCTTCAGCTAAATGATCTCTCTGCAGATGCAACTGTCAGAGGCATGGTTAAAAATACTGTAAGGCAGGGGTCACCAACCTTTTTGAGACTGAGAGACACGAAGGGCTACTTGTTTGATACAAATATGCATGGCTCACTTTTAATTCAGTTCTAATGTTGGTAATTCAAAGACATTGTTCTCTCTCCTTCACCGCTCTGTCTCATCTCCTAACTCTCTACCCTCTCACATGGTTTCCGCAGAAAAAAGTTTTGCAACTCCCTGATGTCATATTTCAATGAAAAGATTATTTCAATTCATAAACACCTTGGACCAAATACTGCCCCCAGCATCCTCGTTGAACTCCCCCCTCCCTCCCTCTCTTTCTCTGTCTTCTCCCTCCCCCTGCTGATAACATTGCTGACATTATCAGCAAGTCCAAGTCCTCATCCTGTCAACTTGACCCATTTCCCACAGTTCTTGTTAAATCCTGTCTCCCGTCTCTGCTCCCTATCATCACTAATATCATCCACTCCTCCCTAACCTCTGGCATTGTTCCCACAGCCTTCAAATCTGCTGCCATCACCCCCATCATCAAGAAACCAGGTCTTGACTTCACCAACTTCAATAATCTTCGTCCGATCTCCAATCTGCCCTTCATCTCCAAGATCCTTGAAAAAACTGTTGCTAGTCAACTTCACTCTCACCTGTCCAACAACAACATTTATGAAGAGTTTCAATCTGGATTTCGCCCCCACCATAGCACCGAAACAGCTCTAGTAAAAATCACTAACGACCTCCTTCTTGCTGCTGACTCTGGTCTTCTGTCCATCCTCATTCTTCTTGATCTAAGTTCTGCCTTCGACACCATCTGTCATTCTATCCTCCTCAACAGACTAACCTCCATTGGCATCTCAGGTACCCCGTTAGACTGGTTCAACTCTTATCTATCTGATCGCACTCAATTCATCCAGCTTAAATCCTTCCGTTCCCAGTCTCCCCCTCTCTCCACGGGTGTCCCCCAAGGCTCTGTCCTCGGACCCCTCCTCTTCATCGTTTACCTCCTTCCTCTAGGTCACATCTTCCACAAATACGGCGTCCATTTCCACTGTTATGCTGATGACACACAGCTTTACTTGTCATCAAAACCTAACTCCACCCACCCTCTTACCATCTTGGCTTCTGAGAGACACTGACACTCTAATGGTGAATCCAGACCGAATGCGTTTTCTACTGCAGGAGCGTCCGGTTTACATGCAAAGTCAATGGGGGACGCACCTCCAGGCGCCTCCTGGCGTCTGGCGTCACGTCGCGTGCGTGTTGAGCGTGCTGGAGAGCGTTTTCCGTGCACGTGAACCCGCGTCAGCCTCCAAAGCCCGCCTCCAACATGCTGAAGATTTTCGCCGTTCAAACTCGTGAACGCGTGTCCGACCAATCAGGAGAGTCGGGTGGAGGAGAAAGGGGGAGTCCGCTATGTGACGCGGAAACGAGGGGGCGGGGGTAATGCGCAGCTATGTGACGTATTGTTTGAGGGACACAGGAAAGACCCGCGAGGTCGTGGACTATGGAAGAGAAACTCATTGTAGCTGTGTGTTCGCGACAATTCCTTCACGACCAGTCAAGTCTGCTCTACAGGGACAAAAATAAAAAGCTCCTTGCCTGGCGGAGTGCAGAGAGGAACTCGGTGTACCGGTAAGCTCCTCCCCCCCCGCCGCCGCAACGCAGCCACAATTTCACGTTCTGGTTTGGACACCACTGGGTCCAGTGCGTCCACTTGCGTGCGTGTTGAGCTTTTTTGCCGTTGAAATCGCGTTCGGTCTGGATGTACCATTAGAAGCTCTTTTTTTACCCAATCATGTTGTCAATTGACCTAATTAGTGTTAATTGGTCTTCCAGCTGTTCGTTATATGCTCAATTTCCTTTTTCCAGCCACTTATTGCTACTTGTCCCAACTTTTTGGGGATTTGTTGACACTGTGAAATTTTGAATCAACATTTTTCCTTTAAAATGTTACATTTACTCAGATTAAACTTTTGATCTGTCATCTATGTTCTATTACGAATAAAATATTGACTTTTGCCATCTCCACATCATTGCATTCAGTTTTTGTTCACAATTTGTTTAGTGTCCCAACTTTTTTGGAATCTGGTTTGTAGGTGAGTGAATGATCTGATCATCTAACTTTTGATTGCAGTAATCCACATTATTAGCAGAAATAGAGGGCCCCAAACCAAATTTCACTTAGAGCCCCATGGAGGCTTGGGCCGTCACTGGGTTGAACAACTGGGAGATAAGGTTAGAGACAAGGTTAGAGACACTAGGCTAAGATGGTTTGGACATGTCCAGATTAGGGACAGTGGTTATACTGATATAAAGATGTTAGAAATGCAGCTGCCAGGAAAAAGACAAAGAGGAGATACAGTATATGGAGTTAGAGAGGATATGGAGGTAGTTGGAGTGAGGACAGAGTGAGATGGAGGATGACTCACTGTGGCGGCCCCTGAAGAGGAAAAAGCCAAAAGATTTTCAAGAAATTTCTTTCTAATTTGTCATTTTCTTTACTAGAACCCAAGTGCGTACTGCGAGCCATTTGCAAGAGATCAGAATGGAGTCCCTATTGCTCCCTGCGGCGCTGTAGCCAACAGTATGTTTAATGGTAAACAGCACTTATAATCACATCATCAGTCATCACATACTTTCACCTCATTGGACCATTAACCCACACGTTTCTCCCACCAGACACCTTTACTCTGACCTTCCATCATTCCAGCGGTTCTGTTCTTGTTCCGCTGCTACGGACCGGCCTCACATGGTACACTGACAAAAACGTCAAATACCGTAACCCAAGGATGGACAACTTGACTCTAGCTGAGGTGTTTGAAGGTGAAGATGGAAGGTAACGTACATTTCTTTGTGTTCTTTTGTGATACGTGGTGTTAATTTGTGATACTTTCTCCAAAGGCACAGTGCAACCTTTGTACTGGCAAAAACCCGTGTATGAGCTTAATCCAGACGACCCGAACAACAATGGTTTCATCAATGATGATCTGATTGTTTGGATGAGAGAGGCCGCTTTCCCCAACTTTAAGAAGCTCTATGGGATTTTAAATCGAAACAGCCAAACACTCTTCTCAAAAGGGCTTCCATCGGGGAACTACACCATCGATATAAGCTACAGTATCCTTTCATCACATCTAGGAGTCTTTATACGCTGACCAGTTTCCTCTGAGCGTCTCTCTGGTATCGATTTTCTTTTTAAGCCTTAACCTCCTGCTCCTTCAGACTTTCCTGTGCAGCCGTTCCGAGGCAGAAAGGAAGTGGTGCTGACCACGCTGACCTGGTTTGGAGGTCAGAACATTTTCCTACCTGTTGCTTACCTGGTAACCAGCAGCCTGATCTTCCTGACTGCTGTTGTTCTCACGGTGGTGTGGTGGAAGTTTGGAAAGAAAGGAAAGAACATGCTTTTAACATTTCAATAAGACGTCTCATGATGCCGAAGACCAGGATGTAAGGAGAAACTCACAAGCAGGTGAAAAATAAACTCATTTGCTGCTTTGTGGGCAAGTTTAATGCAAAGAGCAGTTATGGGATTAAATTTTTACCATAATAAACACATTTAAGACAGCAAGTGCTGAAACACTGAAGCAAAGTGAAGTTTGACATTTAATAAATGTAACTGTTTTTGTGACTATTTCTGCACAAACACAGGTACATTATGCTGCATTTGATGCAACTCTGTAAAATTTAATAGTTCAGAACGAGTTTAACCCGGAGCAGCACTGCTCGAGTTCAGGCTTTTTTTTATTATTATAAATTTTGTGTGTATGGCAAATCAGTTGAAGACTGTGGTTTAATGAAGTAAAAAAAAAAAGTGGAGCTTTGTTTTCGTTGTGCTAAAGTGATAAGAGCAACATGGAGTATGCAATGTTTAATTTATTCTGTTTAATTATCTAATTTTATTTAAAAAAAATTAATATACTTTATAGTTTTGCTATTTTTGGGTGTAACTGGAACCTTCAGTACACAATTTTGTGTACTCATGTACCACATGTGATGCGAATGACAAAGAATCTTGAACATTAATCAAGAAACAGCAGGAAATCCAGCAGTCAATTCTTTCACGGCAACAGTTAGAAACAGTAATCCATGCCTTCATTTAATCCCGGCTGGATTACTGTAAATTACTGTATTACTGTAATTCTCTCTATCTTGGAGTCAGCCAGTCCTTACTTACACGTCTGCAGCTGGTGCAAAATGCTGCTGCACGTCTTTTAACTGGAACACGCAAACGAGAGCACATCACACCTGTCCTGGCTTCTCTCCATTGGCTGCCCGTGTATTTTAGAGTTCATTTTAAAATTATTTTGTTTGTTTTTAAGGTTTTAAACAGCCTTGACCCCCCTTATTTGGCAGAGCTTCTCAACCATTACACTCCATCCCGGTCTCTCAGGTCTGCTGACCAGCTGTTCCTGGTCATTCCAAAGAGTAAGAGGAAGCTTCGAGGAGACGAAGGCCCTAAGTTATGGAATGCTCTGCCTTTACGCATTCGACAGGCCCCTTCACTGTCCATTTTTAAAAACCATTTGAAAACATCTACCGTATACTCAGTGGCCTTTAACCCAACTGAGACTTGATTTTACGTCATTTTTTATTGATTTTACCCGTTTAACTTGTCATTTTATTGTATTTTAAATTGAGTTTTTAGTTCACTGTGTGTTAGTTTGTAGCTGTTTTTATGCTTTCTTTTATCTCGTTTGTAACTGATGGTCAGCACTTTGTTTCAACTGTGGCTGTGTTAAAGCGCTTTATAAATAAAGCGGATGTTTTTATAAATTATCATTTTTAGATTTTATCATCTCCCTTTTGGGGTAATAAACGTGTCCTAAATATTAACTTGTTTTCTTTAAACTATATATAATATATACTAATATATATATATATATATATATATATATAATATATATATGTATATAATATGTACAAGCCCAAAACCAGAAAAGTTGGCACGTTGTGCAAATCGCAAATAAAAACAGAATACAATGACTTGCAAATCTTTTTCAACCCATATTCAACTGAATAGAATGCAAAGACAATATATTTAATGTTCGAACGGAGAAACTTTATTTTGTTTTGCAAATAACCATTAACTTAGAATTCAATGGCAGCAACACATTGCAAAAAAGTTGGCACAGGGACATATTTACCACTGTGTTACATCGCCTTTCCTTTTAACAACACTCAGTAAACGTTTGGGAACTGAGGAGACCAATTTTTGAAGCTTTTCAGGTGGAATTCTTCCCCATTCTTGCTTGATGTACAGCTTAAGTTGTTCAACAGTCCGGGGTCTCCGTTGTCGTATTTTACGTTTCATAATGCGCCACACATTTTCAATGGGGGACAGGTCTGGACTGCAGGCAGGCCAGGGGAGGACCCGCACTCTTTTGCTACGAAGCCACGCTGTTGTAACACGTGCAGAATGTGGCTTGGCATTGTCTTGCTGAAATAAGCTGGGGCGTCCATGAAAAAGACGTCGCTTGGATGGCAGCATATGTTGCTCCAAAACCTGTATGTACCTTTCAGCATTAATGGTGCCTTCACAGATGTGTAAGTTACCCATGCCTTGGGCACTAATGCACCCCCATACCATCACAGATGCTGGCTTTTGAACTTTGCGCCTATAACAGTCCTGATGGTTCTTTTCCTCTTTGGTCCGTAAGACACGACGTCCACAGTTTCCAAAGACAATTTGAAATGTGGACTCATCAGACCACAGAACACTTTTCCACTTTGCATCAGTCCATCTCAGATGAGCTCGGGCCCAGCAAAGCCGGCGGCGTTTCTGGATCTTGTTGATGAATGGCTTTTGCTTTGCATAGTAGAGCTTTAACTTGCACTTACAGATGTAGCGACGAACTGTAGTTACTGACAGTGGTTTTCTGAAGTATTCCTGAGCCCATGTGGTGATATCTTTTACACACTGATGTCGGTTTTTGATGCAGTACCGCCTGAGGGATCGAAGGTCACGGGCATTCAATGTTGGTTTTCGGCCTTGCCCCTTACGTGTAGTGATTTCTCCAGATTCTCTGAACCTTTTGATGATATTACGGACCGTAGATGGTGAAATTCCTAAATTCCTTGCAATAGCTCGTTGAGAAAAGTTGTTCTTGAACTGTTCGACAATTTGCCCACGCATTTGTTCACAGAGTGGTGACCCTCGCCCCATCCTTCTATGTGGATGACTGAGCATGTCAAGGAAGCTGCTTTTATACCCAATCATGGCACCCACCTGTTCCCAATTTGCATGTTCACCTGTGGGATATTCCAAATAAGTGTTTGATGAGCATTCCTCAAATTTCTCTGTCTTCTTTGTCACTTGTGCCAGCTTTTTTGAAACATGTTGCAGGCATCAAATTCCAAATGAGCTAATAATTGCAAAAAATAACAAAGTTTACCAGTTCGAACGTTAAGTATGTGGTCTTTGCAGTGTGTTCAATTGAATATAGGTTGAAAAAGATTTGCAAGTCATTGTATTCTGTTTTTATTTGCGATTTCCACAACGTGCCAACTTTTCTGGTTTTGGGCTTGTAATATCCTACTTTCTTAGAATAACTATTTAACTCTGACTGGATCAAGCTAAGGACTAGTCTGTAGACTGCTGTCTTAAGACGAGTCTAAAAGCAAAAATTTCACATCAAACTTTGGCAGCTGTAGCACTTCAGTCAGGAACAAAATATCTGCTGGAATAACTAATGTAACTGATGTTCTCAGCCCCACCCAGACTAGTTAGCTCATCAGTCTGGTCAGGATTAAACACTTCTAGAAACTGAGGCCATTCAGAGCCATCATCAGGTTAGATATTTATATTTCACAACCTTTTTTTATATACAGTAGTGTAACCCCCGTTTTAGAGCTCTGAACTATCGCTTTCAATCGTTTCTCACTTTTTTTAATAATGGATACCATTCTTTACTGTAATATTTATTTTTATCATTGTAAAAGCAAAAGTATCAACCTTTGTACATCATCCTGACTCTAGTGGAACTGGTAAATAAAAAGCTTGAGGTTGTAATAAAACTTTTTATTCCTCTTTCAATCAGTGAGAGCAGCACACTTACACCCTTTGCAACCAGGGAGCGTCCAAACTGTACATCAGTCTTCCTGGTCGCTGAACATGACGGTGGCACAGCGGTCCGATCACCTCTGGTGGCTGTTCTGTAAAGATTTAAACAATTGCCCACCATCTACACTCGTGCTGCCCCGTGTTCAGTGGGATCAGTACCACGGGGCGTGCAGGAGAGGAATGCAGTTTACTGGTGCAACAGACGATCCTCCACAGCTAGAAAACAGTTCAAACACACTACAGACATTTTCAAACAGCTTAATGCACATACAGACATGGAATAACAATCATGAGGACGAACTATGATCACAGCTGTAACATCTGTTGTACCTGTCTTGCAGTAAATCTTCCTAAATTAAGACGGTTCACTTTGTAACGTGTTGTCACGATTGTCAAAGTTGAATCTGTTGAGAATCGCAGAAAAAGCAACGTTTGGTCTCCTAGAAAAAATGTATTTTTCTCTTTGGAAAGTTCACCGGATCAATTCTCACAACCTCCCTCCCTCCGAGCTTTGCTCTGCTAACAGAGGAGGGGAGTGATGGAGTCGCTCGTTAATCAGCAGGATGTGAAATACAAATAAATATCTTCTAATTTGACCTAACAGGATTGCAGTAATGGAATTACAAGAGCTAGAAAACATTCAAGTCACGACTCTGAACAATAAGACTACGTACCATGGCAAGAGTTGTAGGAAGGAGTTGTCAAAGAATAGAGCATGCAGGTATTTGAGAACATTCTTAAATTTGGTGAAATGAAAATGTTCACTATGGTTTAGCATCAGAATAAAAACAAGAGAATGGAAATCACAGTTTAAGATGCGAGATTGACGAACATCACAGAACAGGGTCCAAGTCTTTATCAGTTAGTAGTCAGTTTCTCCTTTTCCTCCGACTCACGCCCGGCACCAACACATTCATCGTTGTTTCAGTGATAGGACTGTAAAGGCACGGCACAGTTCGTGTCTTTGCACAAACGTTCAGTCAACGTAGACATCTCCAGACTCATCGGAGCTAAGGTAGTGTTTGTTCAAAACTCCAGCCAAGGCTCGCGCCTCAGCTTCTACCCAATGAGCTTGAGGGGTTCGATTAAAGCCATGTGCACCCAGACTTTTCAGCTCTGACCCGCTGCCTTATGAGTGCCTTTCTGAGGCACCTGGTAGGTCAGCTCCTCAGTGGGCGTGGTCTGTTCAGTGGCGTTTTTAGGTGTGTCATAAACAGACCCGTCTGACTGGCCACTGTCCGTCTGTGTGAGCAGGGGTGTGGGCCCGGACCCTCTGAAACTACGCACGGTGGAGGGCTGGTTCAGAGCAGACCCCCCTGATGGGTGGCAGCCCATGTCCACCACGATTGGAGTGGCATATTCAGATCCTGAAGCTGGCAGCGGCTCTGCATAAGAGTGGTATACATCTGATGAGATGGGAGCGTCATACAGGTTTGGATCGGTGTACCCTGGGTCAGGACCCTCATCCGGTTTAAAGGTCGACCGTGCACCCAACGTCGGTACTCCACTCACCAGTGGCTGGGCATATTCTAAAAAAAACAACAAAAAAACGATAAATCATCTGTGACAACTTTAAAATATTACTAAAGAAGGTCTTGCAGCTTAGAACTCAAAGTTTTTTTTTTTCTTTTTCAGAACCTTAAATTGCCATCAAACTATCAAAATCACATTTGGCAAAGTCAGGTTCCAAAGGACTCCGTCAGAAAAAAATACAGTAGATAGATTTCAAGAGGCCTGACGGTGAATCCTCGGTCTTAAAGGATGAACTTGTAGATGCGGATATTGATTTTTAAAACGGTAGATTAATTAATACAGATATTGAAACAAATAGTTATAAAAAATGCTCAGCATAAAATCACAAACCTAAAATGTTTAAGAAACCCATTTTACCTCAAACATCTGCGGTTTCTTATTAGCCTAAACTAATTAGCCATGAAAAACATTTTTAACAGAACAGCAAAAAATTCATCATGTTAACCCCTTACCATCTAAATTCATTAACAAATACAATATATACAATATATTTTGCTGGAGATGTTAAATTAAGTAGAGATTGTTATTTTGAAGCACAAGCTCAAGTCAGGAGATAAAGTGGAGCTGAGAAAGAGCAGGAATGAACTGAAGGATGGCATTAAGAAGGCCAAGGCCACGTATGCACAGAGGATCGAGGGACAGTTCACCTCACAAGACCCACGGAGCATGTGGAAGGGTATTAAATGCATAACAGATTACAAAGGCAAAAACAAACAATGCCCCAGGGACCCATCTCTGCCTGATGCCCTCAATAAGTTTTATGCACGTTTTGATGATCCAAACAGACCAGCTAGCACCAGACTCACCTCATCACCAGATGAAGAGCATCTCAGGGTGTCCGCAGCAGAAGTGAGAGGCAGTCTCAGAAAGATTAATCCTCATAAAGCAACCGGACCAGACAACATCCCAGGGAAAGTTCTGAAGGAATGTGCGGACCAGCTCTGTGAGGTGCTGGCTGACATCTTCACCACCTCACTTGCACTGGAGTCAGTTCCCACCTGCCTGAAGACCGCGACCATCATCCCAGTCCCAAAGAGCTCCACAGTGACTGGTCTGAATGACTATAGACCGGTGGCCCTCACCCCGATAGTCGCTAAATGTTTTGAGAAACTGGTCATGTCCCACATCAAGGCAACCGTCAACATCAATGAGGACCCTCATCAATACGCATACCGTGAGAACCGATCAACAGAGGACGCCATTTCTTCCGTGGTCCACACTGCTCTCACCCACCTGGATCAGAAAGACTCATACGTGCGTCTGCTCTTTGTGGACTTCACATCTGCCTTCAACACCATGATCCCCCAAACTCTGATAGACAAACTATCTACACTTGGACTAAGCCCCTCTATTTGTAACTGGGTACTAGACTTCTTAACAGACAGACCACAGTCCGTGAAGATCCACAACTTCTCCTCCTCCACCATAACCCTCAGCACTGGCTCTCCTCAGGGATGTGTGCTGAGCCCCCTTCTGTTCACTCTGCTCACATATGATTGTACAGCCACACTTCCAGGCTGTCATATTGTTAAGTTTGCAGATGATACAGCGGTGGTGGGATGCATCACAAACAATGATGAGTCCAGCTACAGACAGGAGGTGGAACACCTGGAGAGCTGGTGCAAAGAGAATAATCTTCACATGAATGTGAAGAAGACAAAGGAGATGATTGTGGACTTCAGAAGGAACAAACACACCCACGCCCCACTGAAAATAGGTGGGTCTGCAGTGGAAGTGGTCTCCAGCTACAAATACTTGGGTGTACACATGAATGATAACCTCAGCTGGAGCAACAACACCACCAGCCTGATCAAGAAAGGTCATCAGAGACTCTACTTCCTCAGACGGCTGAGACGTGCTGGTCTGAGCAGCCCAGTCCTCACCTCGTTCTACAGGTGTGCAGTGGAGAGCATCCTGTGCTCCAGCATCAACGTGTGGCATGGAGGCTGCACAGTTGAAGAGAGGAAAGCTCTGCAGAGAGTGGTGAAGGCTGCACAGAAGTCTGTTGGAGTCAGTCTCCCC
This sequence comes from Garcialebias charrua, assembly GCA_038048925.1. Lineage (NCBI taxonomy): Eukaryota > Metazoa > Chordata > Actinopteri > Cyprinodontiformes > Rivulidae > Garcialebias > Garcialebias charrua. The sequence continues at coordinate 1,073 of JBBPBX010103394.1, read as the reverse complement.
ACAATCACAGACATTTACACCTCCAGATGCAGGAAAAGAGCCACCTGCATCATGAAAGACCTCACTCATCCAGCACACTCACTCTTTGCCCCACTCCCCTCAGGACGGAGGTTGAGGAGCATCAAGTGTAGAACCACTAGACTGAGGAACAGCTTCTACCCTGAGGCTGTTAGACTCATGAATAAATAAAAATAAAATAAAAAATAAACACTGCAAAATATCACATCATGCTGATGCTGATCTGTTTTCTTGTTGCTGTGTTCATCTGTGACCATCTGCTCATACAAACTCATGTTCGTGCTGCTGTTTATTCCCACTATATTAGGCTTAGTGTATTACTAGTTGATGTTTTTCTTAGTTAATTCTAGATGTTATTACTGTTTTTCTCTTTCATTTGTTGTTGGATGTAACTGGGACCTCGTGTACATAATCTCGTTTTCATCACATGTACCACATGCGGTGCAAATGACAATAAAGACTCTCTGACTCTGACAATAAAAATTGGGGTATGACGCAAATTAGCGACATCCAACATGATTAAACTAATTTTCTAAGTCTCAGCTATATAAATTATTTTATTGATGTTATTGCTACAAAGGGTTTGGAAACTGAATTATGTTTCTTTACAATTATTGTTGCCATTTCAGCAGTCTTTCAAATACTACCTAATACTGCTAAGTCACATTGCTGCACAGCCATAGGGCTGAGTGCTAGATGGCAGCAGCGTGCCTCCCATATATGCATCAACAGCTCAGATCAGAATAATAATAATAATAATGAATTCCATTTATAATGCACTTTTCATTAATAAAAATCTCAAAGTGCTACAAATTGTAATAAAGCAAAGATCAAAATAAAACAAGTGATAAAATCAAATAAAATCAATAATAATATCGACTAAGATCAAGATAAAATCATGTGGATGCAGATTAGGCTTGCTTAAAAAATAAATAAAATAAAACAAGTAAAATCAATAAAATCAAGTAAAATCAATAATGATATCAGCTAAGATCAAAGATAAAATCATGTGGAGGCAGAATAGGCTTGCTTAAAAAGAAAGGTCTTTATGCTGC
>JBBPBX010103393.1:0-11889 GCA_038048925.1 Garcialebias charrua | reverse complement strand
TTGTAGTGCATATCTTTTGTCTCCCGTGGGTCGTCCAGTATCAGAAATCAAGAATAAATGGTTTGATCTGAAAATGGCTTCAAACATCGCCGCAGCACAGACAGGAGTGGTCAAGGAATAGTCTGAGATGGATGGTCAATAAATGCCACGCTGCGCAAGATGCGTGCCAACATGTTTTGCAGCACAAAGCCCCGCATCCTTTCTGTGCGATGTTGGAAACAAAAACCCCTGTTCCTGGACTCAGAGTGCACGTGTGTCGCAGAAAGTGGTCCAGACTGGTGGGTCTGCTGGTCTCACTGGTCTAGACGCCTGCCCCCCCCCACCGCGCTTCTCCTCCATAGCAGCTCGGTTCTTCAGTGCGCGCGGCTCACGGCTCCATCGCCTGCACAACGCGGCGCACGGAGCTGAGGGCGAGGTGATGGAGGCGGAGGAGGGGGGAAGAGGAGGTGGGGGTGGCACACACGCGCAGGTTCCACTCGGCTCGGAACAGATCGGTACTTTGGGCACTTCTTTTTTATGTGTGGCTGAGAGGGACGCACGGTGGAGAGCAGCGCGCGCTCAGCCAACACGTCCTGGAGTCAGGCATGAGGACGTGTTGGGTCAGCAGCTTCTCTCATGCGCGCTCCTCCTGGTCATCGCGCAACCACATTCTGCAGGTTATATTTCGAATCAGATATAATAATCTATTGCTCCGATGGTGTTCGCACAGCAGTCCAGCAATAGCATGAAAATCAGTCTTAATTCGTACTTGTTCTGCGGCGGTGTATGGGGATTTTATGTACCTGGGTGTTAATATGAGGAGCGGCTTTGATGACCAAGGGGAGCGCACGACTCACTGAAGCCTGCGCGACACACCAGACAAATTAAACTTAAAATTATAATTCTAGTTCAAACAGAATAACCTATTGTCAAAAACAATTGTGGTGCGTGACTTTTTTAAACTCAAAATATTTTCTAAATAACGAAATATGAAGTTATTAGTGGAGAAATCCCGTCTGGATGACAGCAGACTGACGCTCCTAAAATATACGACAGGTCCGGACCACTCGTAAATTTTGTTCGTATCTGAAAAAATTCGTAGGATACGAAAACATTGTTGAATGCCACAAATGATCCTAAATCACTCGTACGAACAGTATAAGAACAAATCTGTGCGTACGAACGGTTCGTGCATGAGGGCCATTGTTTTTTCTCATTAATATCAGAGTAACTTGTGGCTAAATGGCTGCCTGGATGAGTTGGACTGTGCTTCAACACTTAAAATTGTTTTAATAAAAAGTTATTTACATTTATAAAATTGTCGGGCGAAGCACCTCCTCGAGATTCTGTGTGTGGTGTGTGTCAGTTTGTGTATCGGATGCGCTTGTTGAACCTGTGTGGACGTGTGTGATTATTGCAACTGATACACACCGCGCGAAACTCCAACGCCCCTCCTCTCGTGATGTGGAGACCCTGTTGTGGGCGGGGCCTCAGGGCGGGGCCTCAGGTGACCGAGCCTTTAAAAGTTAAAGCCCCTTGAGCTTACACGTGCAGAGTTATGGCGTCGTGTGTTGAGTGCATGTGTTAGGTGAGCGGAGATTATTTTTGGAGAGCGATTTAAGTAAGATTTTGCAGCAGTAGGTGGACAGAGTGTCAGAGTGTATTGACTTCATTCAGGTAAGAATTAAAAAAAAAATTTGTTGCTTTTGATGACATCATCTGAAGGAAATGTTAACGGCTAATCCAGTAGCGTTTACGTGTAACGTGACTTTAACCGCAGCGTCACAAACTGTGAAGACTGTAGAAAACTTTATCAACATTTACATAAATTAGGAAGTATCTGTGCATGAGTTTTGAGTGCGCGAAGAAAGACGCAGCTCAAACTAGCTGCGGCTAGCGTTAGCATGTAACGTAACTTCACTTCAGAAGCGTGACAACCTTTCAACGCTGTTGAAAACTTTTATAGACATTTATATAAATCAGCGATACTATATATGCATCACTTGTGGATGTTTTTAGTGGTTATTTAGAGTCTTAACGCGACGAAGACAAAATTAAACGCACGTCGCGTTAGCGTCACTACCGTGAACGTGTCACGTCACAATAACAGCGTGACTAACGCTGTAATTTAACATGCGTTAATAGGGTAGAGGGGTTTTAATGTTTCCAACGTCATTTTTGTGCTAAATCTGCTCTTTTTTTTTTACCTCTGAGCAGTGAGCAGCCAGACGAACTGCGTCGTTACGTCATCACGTTGCAGTCTCGTTACGTCATCACGTTGACTGCAGTGTTACGTAGGTATCAGAATACTGTTGTTGGAATACTGAATACTGAATAATACAGAATACTGTATAAGTGTACTGTATAAACTTGAGAATTGTTTTTTAACTTTTTCATATTTTTACATGTACAGGTTTTCAGCTAGTCCAAGAGGTCATTTGGTATTTGGTGAGTCAGATAATCTTTGTCATTTGCACCGCATGTGGTACATGTGATGAAACTAGATTATGTACACATGGTCCCAGTTACATCCAACAACAAAATGTAAGAGAAAAACAGTAATAACATCTAGGATATAACTAAGAAAAACATCAACTAGAAATACACTAATCACTAATGTAATAGAAAAACATCATTACAAACAGCAGCAGGAACATGAGTCTGTATGAACAGATGGTCACAAATGAACACACAGCAACAAGAAAACAGATCGGCATCAGCATGATGTGATATTTTGCAGTGATTATTCTTATTATTTAATTATTCATGAGTCTAACAGCCTCAGGGTAGAAGCTGTTCCTCTGTCTAGTGGTTCTACATTTGATGCTCCTTAACCTCTGTCCTGAGGGGAGTGGGGCAAAGAGTGTGTGTGCTGGGTGAGTGGGGTCCTTCCCCTTTACTGACTGAGGTCCACACTTTATCCATCCATCCATCAAACATCCATCCATCCATCAAACATCCTGCTTTCCTGAACCCAGACATATGGATTCTTTACTGACTGAGGTCCACGCTTTATCCATCCATCCATCAAACATCCATCCATCCATCAAACATCCATCCATCAAACATCCATCCATCTATCCATCCATCCATCCATCAAACATCCTGCCTTCCTGAACCCAGACAGATGGATTCTTTACTGACTGAGGTCCACGCTTTATCCATCCATCAAACATCCATCCATCAAACATCCATCCATCCATCAAACATCCTGCTTTCCTGAACCCAGACATATGGATTCTTTACTGACTGAGGTCCACGCTTTATCCATCCATCCATCAAACATCCATCCATCCATCAAACATCCATCCATCCATCCATCCATCAAACATCCATCTATCCATCCATCAAACATCCTGCCTTCCTGAACCCAGACAGATGGATTCTTTACTGACTGAGGTCCACGCTTTATCCATCCATCCATCCATCAAACATCCATCCATCAAACATCCATCCATCCATACCTTGCTGAACCCAGACAGATGGATTCTTTGACTGAGGTCCACGCTTTATCCATCCATCCATGCATCCATCCATCCATCAAACATCCACACATCCATCCATCAAACATCATCGATCCATCCATCCATCAAACATCCTGCCTTCCTGAACCCAAACAGATGGATTCTTTACTGACTGAGGTCCATGCTTTATCCATCCATCCATGCATCCATCCAGCCATCAAACATCCATCCATCAAACATCCATCCATCCATCATCCATCAAACATCCTGCCTTCCTGAACCCAGACATATGGATCCTTTACTGATTGAGGTCCACGCTTTATCCATTCATCCATCTATCAAACATCCATCCATCCATCAAACAAACATCCATCCATCCATCCATCATCCATCCATCAAACATCCATCCATCTATCCATCAAACATCCTGCCTTCCTGAACCTAGACAGATGGATTCTTTACTGACTGAGGTCCACGCTTTATCCATCCATATCCATCCATCAAACATCCATCCATCAAACATCCATCCATCCATCAAACATCCATCTATCCATCCATCAAACATCCTGCCTTACTGAACCCAGACAGATGGATTCTTTACTGACTGAGGTCCACGCTTTATCCATCCATCCATCAAACATCCACACATCATCCATCAAACATCCATCCATCAAACATCCATCATCATCCATCCATCAAACATCCATCCATCTTTCCATCCATCCATCAAACATCCTGCCTTCCTGAACCCAGACAGATGGATTCTTTACTGACTGAGGTCCCCGCTTTATCCATCCATACATACATACATACATCCATCAAACATCCATCCATGCATCCATCAAACATCCATCCATCCATCCATCAAACATCCAGCCTTGCTGAACCCAGACGGATGGATTCTTTATTGACTGAGGTCCACGCTTTATCCATCCATCCATCCATGCATCCATCCATCCATCAAACATCCATCCATCAAACATCCTGCCTTCCTGAAAACAGACATATGGATTCTTTACTGACTGAGGTCCATGCTTTATCCATCCATCCATGCATCCATCCATCCATCAAACATCCATACATCCATCCATCAAACATCTTGCCTTCCTGAACCAGACAGATGGATTCTTTACTGACTGAGGTCCACGCTTTATCCATCCATCCACCCATCCATCCATCCATCCATCAAACATCCATCCATCAAACATCCATCTATCCATCATCAAACATCCATCCATCCATCAAACATCCTGCCTTGCTGAACCCAGACAGATGGATTCTTTACTGACTGAGGTCCACGCTTTATCCATCCATCCATGCATCCATCCATCCATCAAACATCCATCCATCCATCATCCATCAAACATCCTGCCTTCCTGAACCCAGACATATGGATTCTTTACTGACTGAGGTCCACGCTTTATCCATCCATCCATCTATCAAACATCCATCCATCCATCAAACATCCATCTATCAAACATCCATACATCCATCATCCATCCATCAAACATCCATCCATCTATCCATCAAACATCCTACCTTCCTGAACCCAGACAGATGGATTATTTACTGACTGAGGTCCACGCTTTATCCATCCATCCATCCATCAAACATCCATCCATCCATCCATCCATCAAACATCCATCCATCCATCCATCAAACATCCATCCATCCATCAAACATCCTGCCTTGCTGAACCCAGACAGATGGATTCTTTACTGACTGAGGTCCACGCTTTATCCATCCATCCATCCATCCATCAAACATCCACACATCCATCCATCCATCCATGCATCCATCCATCAAACATCATCCATCCATCATCAAACATCCTGCCTTCCTGAACCCAGACATATGGATTCTTTATTGACTGAGGTCCACACTTTATCCATCCATCCATCCATCAAACATCCATCCATCATCTATCCATCAAACATCTATCCATCATCCATCCATCAAACATCCATCCATCTATCTATCCATCCATCAATCAAACATCCTGCCTTCCTGAAACCAGACAGATGGATTCTTTACTGACTGAGGTCCATGCTTTATCCATTCATACATACATCCATCCATCAAACATCCATCCATCCATCCATCAAACATCCATCCATCCATCCATCCATCCATCAAACATCCAGCCTTGCTGAACCCAGACAGATGGATTCTTTACTGACTGAGGTCCACGCTTTATCTATCCATCCATCCATGCATCCATCCATCAAATATCATCCATCCATCCATCAAACATCCTACCTTCTTAAAAACAGACATATGGATTCTTTACTGACTGAGGTCCACGCTTTATCCATCCATCCATCCATGCATCCATCCATCCATCAAACATCCACACATCCATCCATCTATCCATCCATCAAACATCCTGCCTTCTTGAACTAGACAGATGGATTCTTTACTGACTGAGGTCCACACTTTATCCATCCATCCACCCATCCATCCATCAAACATCCATCCATCAAGCATCCATCTATCCATCATCAAACATCCATCCATCCATCTATCAAACATCCTGCCTTGCTGAACCTTGACAGATGGATTCTTTACTGACTGAGGTCCAGGCTTTATCCATCCATCATCAAACATCCATCCATCAAACATCCATCCATCCATCATCCATCCATCAAACATCTATCCATCCATCCATCAAACATACATCTATCATCTATCAAACATCCATCCATCCATCCATCAAACATCCTGCCTTGCTGAACCTAGACAGATGGATTCTTTACTGACTGAGGTCCACGCTTTATCCATCCATCCATCCATGCATCCATCCATAAACGTTATAACTTTCTCATTGAAACCAAACTTGGCATGAGGGATCCTGGTTGGATGCTTGACGATCCTATGTTGTCATAGTCTGACCTCACCTAAGCCCCGCCCCCTCAGGACAGGAAGTGACTTTTTTTGCTTGGAAAGGTCCAACTCTGGCTCTCTTGACCTAATCCAGATGACCTTGTGTCACATGACTGATAACAAGTTGGTCTCACTTGTTTTAAAGCGCCAAGGGTTTTCAGCAGAGGGCGTGGCCGTGGTAGCGCGGCGAAGTCACAGGTCATGCCGTAGCCATACGTTTTGCTCTAGATTCCACAAGTTTGAGCCCAGCTGCACCAAACTCACTGACATCGATCCTTGTTCACCCCCCTGCAGGATTCCAGTGCAATACTTGGTGGGCGTGGCCTAATTCTTCAACAGCGCCCTCTAGAATATTTAAAAAAAACAGCCCCCAACCATGCTTTATCCCAGAATTATGAAACTTGGTGCACATGTATATCTTGTCAGGATCTACAAAAAAGTCTCTTGGAGCAATGGTCCGAAGCCAAAAGGAAGTCGGCCATTTTAGGTCAAAGTCACAATTTTGTCTATTTCATTGACGTCATATCTGAGCGAACTCGTCCTAGAGCTTTCGAGATCCAGGTGTCAAACTCGGTCAGCACAATATTGAGGCATTGAAGGTCAAAAGTTGTTAAAAGAATTTTTCTATGTCAAAGCATGTGGGCGTGGCCAAGCCTCAAATCTGGCCATTCTCCATGAAACATCAAGATGGAATAACTTCCTAATATAAGCTCCCAACTGCACCAAACTCTCTAAGATCGATATTTGTCCATCCCTCGACAGGACTGCAGTCCAATATGTAGTGGGCGTGGCCTGATTTTTCCACAGCGCCCCCTAGAATTTATTTTAAAAATCAGCCCCCAGCCATGCTTTATCCCAGAATTATGAAACGTGGTATACATTTGTAAAATGTCAGGACCTACAAAAAAGTCTCTTGGAGCCCTGGTCCAACACCAACAGGAAGTCGGCCATTTTGGGTCAAAGGGTAGTTTTGGTCACAAATTTCACACCTTTCTGGTGGTTTAAAGCCACTCTATCTCTCACGCCCATGACCTAGTCAAGATGATCCTGTGCTAGAAGGCAGATAATACATTGATCTGATGTGTTTTAAAACACTAGAAGTTTTCATTGAAGGATGTGGGCGTGGTTGTGGCAACGTGGCGAAGACAAGACTAGCAGGCAATGCTGGAGCTCTGGAGTTTGCATGTGATTTTGAATATTTGGCAAATGCGCACCATGATATCGACTAGGCGGACTAGCTAGAGTTCCCACGCTCGCCACAATAAGGCCGGAGCGGCGCTAAGCTGCGAGGGCCTCAACGCCGCTTGCGGCTTTAATTTATTTTATAGTTATACTTTTTATACTTTTTTATACTAGTATGGAAAAACTCAGGACAGTATTATGTTCATTAAATGTTTAGTGTTTTAGTTTTAGTTTTAGAGTTGGTGTAAATTTTCATACTCTTATACTACTATGCAAAAACTCAGGACAGTGTTACAGTTTTACTATTTTATGCTTATGTCTATTATTATATGTTTCAGTGTTTCAATGTTTAGATGTTTACTGTTGCACCGAGGGACTGAGAGAAACGCAATTTCGGTCCTGTGTATGTCCTGTACATATTGCAGTTCTGACAATAAAGTTGACTTTGATGTTCCTGCATGCAGTTTGTGAGTGGATCCAGCAGGTGGCAGCACTGAGCTGTAAATGAGCTCCAGAGCAGATGTTTTTTTTTTCCTTTTTTTTTCCCATTTATAGATGGCCTCCCTTCACACCTTATAGCCATCCTCTCACTCCAATATGTATTATTTATTATTATTTTTTTTTTTTTTTTTTTTTTTAATAGAGAGAAAGAAAGAAAAGAGAAAGTGAGACAACAAAACAACAATTGTCCACAGAAAGAGCACAAGGCAAACACACCAAACCTCCGTCCACAATCCTGCAAAGCACATGACAGAACACAGCAACGAAACATACAAGCATAAAGACTGATAATATTCATGACCTTGCAGTAGATTTCTATAAATACACATACCCATACCTACAAATATATATACAATATACATACTAGGGATGGGGCAGATCCGATCCAGTATCGGTATTGGTATCCGATACCAGCCTTGTTTACATATCGGATTTTCAGAGCAGAGACTGCCATCTTTCCGATCCATGATACACTGCAGTTGTCTTCAAACTATGGAATGGACAACACATACACCTCTCTGGAACAATCCTGACATTCAACAAGAAAATAATATGTTAAATTTCCCAGGTTGGAGAATGAAAGGAATTGATTGTCTGGAACACATATTTGAGGGCATAGACTTTATTCCATTTAATAAATTAATAATACAATATGACATTGATAATAAATATTTCCTACAATACCAACAAATTAAGTCAATTGTAAAAAAGAAATTTAAGCTTAAAAAAACATTGTTGGAAACACCAACATGTGTGTTAGAGTTTATTAATTTTCAACCACCTAAATTATTATCTAAAATATACAAAAAATTATCTAGAATCGATGACTCGATAGCACTACCTGTTGAAAAATGGGAGTCAGATTTATCAATCAACTTCGAACAAAAAATTTGGTCTCAAGTATGTTCAAATACTTTTAAATTGACTAGAATCTCCAATTTACAATTAATACAATATAAGGTTCTCTATAGAGTACATTATACAGGTCAGCGGATGTTTAAGATGGGCTTTACAACATCTAACAACTGCTCACAGTGCATAAGTAATATACCTGATGATTATATTCACGCACTCTGGTTCTGTCCACCCGTTCAGAGGTTCTGGGTACAGGTATGTGAAGACTTGTCTAAATGTTTGAAAGTTAATATCCCACTCTCTCCATCTGTTTGCTTATTGGGTATCTTTGAAGATGTTATACTGGAAAAAAATACATCCTATATGCTTTTCACTGCCTTATGCATCGCAAAGAAAACCATACTCGTAAATTGGAAAAATAAAAATAATCTTAGCATTAATCAGTATAAAAATCTTCTGTTAGATCATATTAGTCTTGAAACAGCATCTGCCGACACATCGGATCAATCTATTTGGCATTCTTTGATCGGCTCCGTTACGTAGTGAGGGTGGGGGGTCTGGGATCTGGCCTTGTGGGGCATTGGGGCTGGTGGGGGGGTTGGGGTTTGGGGCGCCGGGGGGTTGGGGCTGCTTGGGCGGGGAGGACCCTGTCTTCGACCTGGGGAGGACCGGGGGGGTTCTGGGGGATGTCTGCTAGGGGCGGCATGCGGGCCCACGGGTGGTCGGTAGCGGCGGTCATGGGTCACCGGTCGGTGACCCGGCTGTGCTGGGGTGGTTTCGGGGCGGGTGCCGAGGGCTTGGGACTCTGGGGGCGAGTCATCCCCGGGCTTGGACCTGGTGGGGATCGGGGGGTCTTGGGCTCTGGCGGGCGGGTCGCCGGGTTATGGGCTGGCTGGCGCTCTGGTGCCCGGCTCTGGCCGGGGGCCCTCGGCTCGCTGGTGGGTTGGGGGTTCATGTGCTGGGGGGTTGGGTGTCTGGGGGTGTGACTGGTGGCCAATGGGAGGGGGCGGGCAAACCCAGCCTGGGTGTCTAATGTGTTATATGTTCTGAAAGCTATTAATATGAAGGGTGGGTGTAGTATTTCTTCTGGGGTGGGGACCAAGTGGATGTCCTTGATGATGGTCTTGGACTATGCTTGGCCGGTGAGCGGGCCCTGGTTGGGGCCTGTTCTCAGTGCTTCCTGGCTCTGTCGGCGGTTGGGCGGGCGCTCTTGGTAGTGTCGTCCTTGTGGGCTGACTGCGGTTCGCAGGGGTCGTGGCGGCCCTGGTGGGTGTGGGCTGTTGGTTCTGCTTTGGCGGCCCTCGGGGCCGTGTCCCTCTCTGGTCTTGGCTCAATGGCCTGGCGGTCGGAGAGGTGTTTCCACTACCTCGCTCCTTGGGTGGACCTTGGCGAACTGGGGGGGGGTACGCAGGGTCAGCGGGGGAGCTGACTCGCTGTGGGAGCATTGTTCCTGCAGATATTTTCTCCCCATCCCTCACCACGCACCTCCGCCCTCTTCATCTTAAATTAATACATGTAGGGAATTTGAGTCTCGGGTGTGCTGCAATGGTTCTACATCTCTGTTGTACAGAGCACCTGGGACTCAATTTTATATACACTTTAGACATTCATTCATAAACATCTTCATAAAAGTCACATATAGGGAAGGAGTGAGCACATGGTTATGGGTGGCGGGATGACATCACTCTCGCCCCCATTCCTGTGCTCACTCAACATTATGCATTTAGACAATAAGGGCCTGGGTTAGAGTTGGAGTGGAGGGGAAACTGGTATAATGCCAGCCTTTGCTCCTTCTCTTTCCCTTTTAATTACACTTTAGAACAACACTCACCAACAGTACATTTGGGGACGGGGGTGTGTGTGTCGGGGTCTTGATTTGTTAATTTCGATTTTATTTATTTATGTATTTATTTATATATATATATTATTTATTTATTTTTCTCTTACCCCCCCCTGGTTGCCTGGCGGACATTCTGGGGATGGGCTGTCAGGGGTTGTGCTGGGGTGTGGGGGGGTTCGGGGCCTGTGGGTTCGCCGTGGGCGGGGCTGGCAGTGCGCTCCCCCTGGGGCTGCTTGGACTCGGGTGTCCTGTCCTGTCGGCAGGGCGCGGGATGGGCCGGATCTTGGATATCTGCTACTCTCCACCCCAGAATGAATGGGCCTACCTCCTGGGTTTGGATGTGGGCTGCCCCATGCAGGGAGCAGGTACATGTCTTGGACCTAGGGGGTATAGAGTGTGCATCGGGATTATGAATGGAACATGTCGTTATTGTTTGTCTTTGTGTGACTGAGGGTGAGGATGAGGGTGGGTCTGAATGAGTATATCTGTGTATGAATGTTTAAGTGTCAGGCTGGGTTTTGGACTGCCCCCTCTCTGATACTTCCGAGGCTACTTAGTGTCGCGCTCCTGCCACGTGGCCCCCCCTGGTAGGTGTTCCCTTGCCTGCGGGCGTGCTTGGGGCCCTCACTATCTGGGGTTGGGCGCTTGGGCGTTTGTCGGCTCGGCCTGGTGGCTGCCTGGTGGGGCTCGTGCCCTCTGGTCCGGTCGGGTCTGGGCCCGAGGGGTGGGCGTCCCCGGTGCCCGAGCCTCGGTGACCGGCCCTGGGGCTACGTCGGCGCGGCGGGCTCCGGCGGGGGCCTGTGAATTTGTCGCGGGCGACACCGGGGGGTCATTGTATGTGGTCGCTGGTAGGGGTTCGTCCAGTTCTTCCCCTTGGTAGGATCTGGGGAGTGGGCTAGTGGCTCGTCCTGTTCGGGCAGTCCTGGGGACTCTGGGCTCGGGGTCCTTCCTGGGGTCTTGGGCTTTGATCGCTCCTTCGTCTGCCTCGGGCTTTGGGGGGACGGATCTCTGATGCTTCACAGTCGCTACTAAATGTTCTATTGGAGGAACCTTATACACTTATGCATGCTCACAACCACACACAAATGGATGCAGGGATGTATATATATATATAGTATATATATATATATATATATATATATATATATATATATATATATGTATATGTGTATATATATATGTATA